>OZ010695.1:15473360-15646096 GCA_963932265.1 Thymelicus lineola
TAGATTAATTCTTGGGGAACACAACGTTTTCTTGGCTCGTTGCGAGCCGGCGCATCGCACTCGACGGCGGACGATTTGCGATTCCCAAAGAGTCCTCGCCCTCGAGGGCACTTCACGTAACCGTGCATCCCCCTCCCCCTCCCCTCACTCCACTTCCCGTCCCCCACACACTCTGCCCAAGGAGTCGTGGAGAGTTCTTTAATCGCCCACGTCTTCCGCAGCCGTCAACCGTTTACTCGCGTGTAGGTACCACATACAAATAGCTATCAGCGGGTCGGATGTTAACTGAGGTACAAGTGAGCCTATCGAAAAATATTTCATACTAATGAAGTAGTGACGGTAGTGTAGTTTAGAACCCTGATTCAAAGTTATGTTCGCACTTACTTAGCAATAATGATCTGTAATTAATTTAAGGAACTTATCGGAAGGAAAATTATAACCCAAAAGGTTCTTTAGGACCTTGGCAGTATGTCAGCGCTATGTCAGCATGGTATATCATTATGAATCCCTCTTCATATTTCTAAATAAGGTATCGGTGATGATGGACGATTAGTGATCGGCCTAAGAATCTATCCCACCAAAAACATAAATGTAAAAAAGGAGAGCCAAGTTCAATACAAAAATTATGCTTGGCTGTGGGCTTCGCCGCAAAAAGAATGGAGATCTAAATGAGTGCCAAGTTCTATGCAAAATCTAAATATGTATTTATAGGAACAAAATAACATTATGAACATGTATTAAACTATATTTCTTTGCTTTATTGGATACCTATAACAATTGCTGTTATTTAAAAAAGTGAGATCTTAAAGTAGGTTAGATTTGACTTGGCCAGTTTTTACCAGACTGACTTTTATGACTGATGTAATGAAAACTGGCCAAGTCAAATCTAACCTACTTTAAGATCTCACTTTTTTAAATAACAGCAATTGTTATAGGTATCCAATAAAGCAAAGAAATATAGTTTAATACATGTTCATAATGTTATTTTGTTCCTATAAATACATATTTAGATTTTGCATAGAACTTGGCACTCATTTAGATCTCCATTCTTTTTGCGGCGAAGCCCACAGCCAAGCATAATTTTTGTATTGAACTTGGCTCTCCTTTTTTACATTTATGTTTTTGGTGGGATATCATTACTTTTTGTAAAGAAAAATATATCCTGTTTACAAATCTTACAGACAAAATTGACGTTTCATGGGTGGAAACGCGTAAAATTACGGGTGGGGCTGCGGTGCGGTCTACAACAGCTATGTTCGAATATCTATTTGGCGGACACTAACGCCATTGATTAGGGTGGCATAACTCAGCAAACTTCACTCCGTTTACAACAGCCATGTTCATATATCTATTTGTCACACACTAGCGCCATTTAGAAATGGCCGTTATTGGAACCTCTATTTTTTGTAAACAGCTGGAAACTTTTTCAACTTTCCCTTCTTGAGATGGCCCTCTTTCTACCTCAATATTCCATGCGCTGAAGTATGTCATATTGAGCCCCGCGTGCACAGAGGCCTTAGTGCGAGTTTAACGTGACATAACGGGCTCACAATGTAAATGCGACTTGGCTAAGATTTGTATGAGACCGAAGTTTTTCTTTTCACTGCCGCTAGATGGCTCTGCTTCGGTCCCATACAAATTTTGTATGGAGACACCACTTATTTTTCAACATTTTTTAATTTTTTGATTTTTTTTTACGATTACATATAATTACCGAGCTGGATTCCAAATTTCATCCTTCTAGGTTATCTGGAAGTAGGTTAGATTTAGGTACTATATGTCAGTCAGTCAGTGCTAAAATTTACGACTTTTTGATCTTCATATCTTTATAACCGTTTGAGCTAGCTTCATGAAATTTGGTCTTCTACATGTCCTTATGGATATAATTAAACACACGTAGTTTTATGTGTTTAGGTTAAAGAGGTTTTGAGTTATAAAAGGGTCAAAAGTGGCACCAAGTGGTTCGTGTAATATTACACTCGGCGCTGGCTAGCCAGTTCCTTTGCTTGAACTTGGCTTGACACGCTGCCGCGTGTCTAGATTAAGTAGGTACCTTTTAACTAAAGTTCACCGATTCAGAATAGGTACTCAGTAAAGTCTACATTTGCAATGAGTCTATACGCACATTGTTGAAATTTAATAAAAAAGAACATAATTTACCTTTAATATAAACATAACATGTAAACTGTAACGTTATCCCAGTAAGAGACATGCAGAATTACTTAAGTTGTCGATGACTATGTAAATGCACACACACTTGTTTAAGTTCACGTAAATTATGTGTACTTATATTCTTGGTAATTTAAAAAAGTAACTTGTTATATCAGACTTGTGACAAAGAAATGCAAAACAAAAATTAAACATTTATAATAGTTAAGACAGACGTATTTTCCAGAACAATAAAAGTAGCTTAAATTCGTTTACAATCCAAAAATATGTATTTTAATATAACACAAATTGTTAAAACGTTTAGGTTTAATGATTATTCCTGTCAATCTAAATTATATCATAGCCTAGTGGCTATTTAGATTTAGATTCTGTAGTCAGAATAATATCGTTATTCTACCAATTACAATTTAAAAAAACCTACTGCATTTATCACGAAAACTCTGTTTTGATATGTAGATTGCAACGTTTACGTTTACAAACTATGAACACACCCGCCAATATTTACGGATAGTGATAAATAATTGTTAATAAAATAAATTTTCTTTGGCCCATTCAGTATTTCCATGTCAACAAAACCAACTACTCTTTTTAGCAAAATGCTCCTTAAAAAGCTACTTGGAGTCTCGCGGCAGCGGCGGTGGCGGCGCGGCGGTTACGATAAGAATTTCTCGTGAAGTGAATTTTAGTTGAATCCGATTTTCCAATACAGAGTATATCTGAAGGGCACTTCGACCGCCCGCCCGGCGGCGGTGCCAGGAGGCATTTATTATATTTTCAAGTAATTGCTAGTAAAGAAATATTCCTTATATTTGATACTTAAGTTTATTTATTTATTTATTTAAACTTTTGAACCTTACAAAAAGTAAAAGGAACAAAGGCGGACTTAATGCTAAAAGCATTCTCTGCCAGTCAACCTTCGGGAAGTATGACAAACAACGATGGCGGTATTAAGATAGTATAGAGAACTAACAATTAACAAGTAATAGATATTAATGTATAAAAAGAGAAAGAAATAAATGTGGAAGTATACCAATAAATCTATATAATTATAGATATCAATATCTGGAATGTAGTAAAATCTTCTATATAGTCCGCTCGTATTATTTAAGCCCTGGATCACCTTTGGGCACTAACAATATTATATCACTAACAATTTAAAGGTGAAACTTTATTTCGCACCTCTTATTTTATTTTTAAATTGATATCGAAGTTTCAAATCGGCATGCAGCCCATATAAAGTTAAATAATCTTCATAAATGCTCTTCATGATTTGACGTGATTTGATTTAAGACCTATTTCAGATGGTAGCAGATCCATAATTATGTAGTGTATGTTCTGTATTTTGATCAGCTAGTAATTTGCGTGCTTTTTGAAAGTGTTCTTGTTATGTGAGTCACAAGTTTAGTGAAACTTGAGTTGGTAAGCTCGCGGCGAAGCAAGAAAGGGCGCGAGGGTGGAGGGATTCGATAACATTTTAGATTGGCAATCCACTCTAACGAATTGCAATAAGCCACCCTCGCTCTTTGTAACATCTTACGAGTTATGTTAGAAGCAGATATTTACTTATAAAAACCGAGATGGGATTCACTGTGGATGAGCCGTGAACGAACTTTGTCACTCAAACAGAACACACATATAGACACATATTTTTTAAAAACCATCTATTTACGGTTTCATGCGCGTCTACTTGATATATGTAATTTTGTTTGCTTGTGATCTACATTATATAATAATTACTTTTAATAAGTAGATCATGGATATACATACATGAACATACACACAAGGAGAAACTTAATTAAGTTGAAATAGCCTGAATTTTTAATCATAAATTTCAAAACGTGTTAAATATGTTGACCGTTACCGAGTTAGAATTAAAACAGAACTATTTGTCCATTCACATGTATGACGACTTTGTATTAGTTTTTAAAGCACGACGTTTGCCAAAAATAAAGTCGATAGAACAAGGCGCTTGGAAGCCCTTAAACGTGTTCCCATGAGGAAAATTGTAAGACTTACGCAGCGAAAAACGCACCCATTCCTTTTCAATCAGTAGGAGCGGAGCGGCGGGGGGGTGGGTGCTAACTGGATGAGCGCAGTGATTGCCAATCACGTACCTATATTTAGAATGATCAGCCACACATTGACACATCGCACGCTCGCTGTACGCCGCGGCGCCGCGGGCACTCGTCGCGAGGGGATACAATACCAGTCAGCAAGAAATTAAACGAAATATTTTTTATGAATCCGTCATGACCAATACACGACGACCTACGTGGCGTAATGATTACCATCCCAGACTGTCGTATCAAGTATCCTGGGTTCGATTCCCAGCGAGGTAGAAATCAGAATGATGAGTTTGAATTTTTGTTCTCGATCCGAGTGTTTATGTAAGATGTCCATGGCACCCACAAGTCCCACGACACAGGGTCTCTAAGTGTGCGGATTATGAATGTTTAGCATTTTTAACCGACTTCAAAAAAAAGAGGAGGTTCTCAATTCGACTGTATTTTTTTATGTTTGTTACCTCCGTACTTTCGACTGGATGAACTGATTTTGATGATTCTTTTTTTAATCGAAAGCTGGTGCTTGTCGTGTAGTCCCACTTAAATTTGAGCGAGATTTGACAGTGGCATCCATGTCAAAAGCATATAAGTCTTAAAGAACAATGCCCATAAATTATTTTTTATTTTTGTTAGCGTCTTAAAACGTCAGTTATACCGAAGCAATTTAATTATTTTTTTACGTATTTTAAAATTAATACCTGTACCCGTATTACCCAGCGTAAAATAATTTTATTAATAAGTGATGAATTGACTATACTCGTAATAACAATGATGTCAACAATGTCAATTTTCATTCGGGCACTCACTTCGATACATAGCTTGTATCAAGCAAGATATAGGGAGACTTCTGGCCAATATTACAGACAGAATTTCGTTATAAATGTTGGTATGACAAATGTAATGATGTCAAATTTCCATTTCCGGTTGTCAATCAAAAAAAAGTTAGAATAAAATAATGGTGAAAATTACAGGCAGTTGTAAGTCTCCCCTACTCTATGACTCAATGGTTATAAGAATTCAATCTCAAAATACTTTGGTTCTGGGGTGTGTCTGCTGAAAATTCTTATATATCTAAGCTCAGAAATTAAAGCGGTGATTTTCAGATTTTTTTTATTTTAAGACGCTAAAGTTGAAAATGAAATAAAACGATGTATGGCAGTTGGACATTGTTCTTTGCATTAAGTATGTGCGTGATAAATGGACGAATAACTGAATATCACGCCAACCGATTTCGAAGATTCTTTTTTTATTGGATGTACTTCATTTGAAGTCGGTTCTTTTTTGTTAAAATTTTAGATTATTTTTGTTTATGGATTTTTACGATTTTTTTTATTTCAAGTAGATATTTCAATACTTTAGATTTCGTTTAAAAATCAAACTATCTCATCTCTTTAACACATCTCTTTCGTTATTCAGTGGTCCTGAGAGGAGAAGCGGCATGATAGAACTAAATAGGAAAAATAATAATTGAAGTATTCATCATCATGGACATCAGAAACACAAAGCCCATCTAGATAAGTAGAAATTAGCGTTTTCCTGGATCAGGTCAACGTCACATAATCTGTACATTTTATTACATAGTTGGTCCTCAATAACACACAGTATCCTAGTGTAAGCACTACAAGATTTTTTTATCTGCACGCTTTGTATGACAATGTAATTGATGAATGTACTTACCATTCACTTTACATTCTTTGGGTATGCTTTCATTGATGTAAGAATAATTTTATACTGAATAAACACTTCAACACAACAATTTATAATTCACATGTTGCCTCTCAACCAAACGCATTCTAGTCATTGTACATTCAAATACATGCCATTTGTTTATATGAACAATTGACCAGATTTTACCAAGCTGCACGTTATTTGTCCGAAATGGAGTTTGTGTAATACATAATAAGGTGTATTTTACAGCAGCGGGATGCGCCACAGAATTTGCGGTATGTCATCGCGTGGAGGAACGTTGTCAGTCACTTTGAAAAGGGTTCCGCACGTGACACTTTTTCGTCGCGGCGACAGACGGACGGCGTGACAACGCAAGTATATAAACGATGTTGAGCCGACATGCAAAGCGCCGGCACAATGGCCCATTGTCCCCGTTCTGAACGGGAATTTATTGGGACACGACATATAATAATAAACTAAGTGAAAGGGCCAGCTACGTGTCTTATTCATGAACGCGGAAATGCTTGAATTGAATGTTAACTCTAAATAATAATAATTCTTTACCAAATCGTGGATTGCATTGGTGACGATCGCTTGATAGTGTTCAGTAGAGGCAGTAAGGCTATACGTGCTTCGGACAGCACTTCAAACAGTCAGCCAAGAATTTCGTTTTAGTTTCGTGTTATTGCCGATATATTGTCGCCGGTCAGTGGCCCCACATTGTTAGCAATACGCAATACGTACCCCAGGATTAGAATTCGATAGATATTTTATTATAACTATGAAACGTTTGTGACATCGAACATATCAGTTTAAGCTATCCGCAATACGACATGCAGACAGACTATTGTCTACTAAAATTTAAATTATTTCATTACTGAGAGAAAGAATGAGGAATTAGTTCTTATTAGCTTGTAAGTATATGGTATGCAAGAGCGGCTATAAATTGCGTAAGTTCGTAGCCGTAGCCCCGTAGCGCCGCTCGTAGCGCGTCTACGAAGCTACGCAAGGTGTTGTCCCTCAAAACTCGTTGCGTTGAAGTTGGTGTATGACTGCTCTATATTGAAACCTATATCACCTGTAAAAGGCTTTACTTTATTATGTAAATCTATTTTTATTTAGAGACTTGTGGCTTGTAAATTATGTTGTTTGAGACTTGGCATGGTTATGTTGACTCAGGGTTCAGCCAGCTCGCATCACATTTTTTTAAATCATGAGTATTAGAAATCAATTACCTCACCCTAAACTTGTTTCGGTGAAAAGAGGAACGGAGAAAACCTGTATATTTGAATATTCTAAATAATATTTTATAAAGTGTGTGAAGTTTCCTAAAGTCTTGAATGTTAAATAAACCAATTATGAAATATAATTGTTTTATTTTTTTTTATACACTGAGCAGGAAACTAAGGGACATTCTGATTCTCTTTGCTAGGTACCAACTACCTGTATACTTTTAATATTTTCATATTATCTCTTTGATATATTTTATGAAACAACAATGCCCAAAAATTATTTTTCATTTTTGTTAGCGTCTTAAAACGTCAGTTATACCGAAGCAATTCAATTATTTTTTTACGTATTTTAAAATTAATACCTGTACCCGTATTACCCAGTGTAAAATAATTTTATTAATAAGTGATGAATTGACTATTCAATGATGTCAACAATGTCCATTTTCATTCGGGCACTCACTTCGATACATAGCTTAAATCAAGCAAGATATAGGGAGACTTCTGGCCAATATTACAGACAGAATTTCGTTATAAATGTTGGTATGACGAATGTAATGATGTCAAATTTCCATTTCCGGTTGTCAATCAAAAAAAAGTCAGAATAAAATAATGGTAAAAATTACTACTCTATGACTCAATGGTTATAAGAATTCAATCTCAAAATACTTTGGTTCTGGGGTGTGTCTGCTGAAAATTCTTATATATGTAAGCTCAGAAATTAAAGCGGCGATTTTTAGATCTTTTTTTATTTTAAGATGCTAAAGTTGAAAATGAAATAAAACGATGTATGGCAGTTGGGCATTGTTCTTTGAACGACTAACTACCTTGTTTTGAGATGTTTTTCATTCTAAGCAGAAAAATCTTAGTGTGCACATGGGTAAAGTTTTATACCTATATGCAAGCGGCAACGAGAGTAGCAGCTGGTTTAATAAATAAAGCATTGTATAATTTATAATCATTGTATAATCGTCAATTTAATAAGTATGTGTATTCCATTAAAATAATTGACCTTCAACACAATAAGCCATCATGCTCGCGCACAATATCCGTCATTAAATTCGTTATTCCATATTGTTGTTACATAATGCGAGCGGTACCTACTGTCGCTACCGGGTACCGGGTACCGATTACTGGGACCAACAGAGGCCCTTCGTAACTAGCAATCACTATCAACATGTGGCCCTTTCACTGGGAATTATTAAAATGCTTATCGCTCCTATTGTGAGTGCCCCTCGTATGTAAATATTATAAATTAATAACGCGAAGGGGACGAAAGTTACCTCCGCATTGACGTCAAACAGCGTAGATCGCTGATAAACGTTTTACTACTCACGTCATAAAAAATGTTATTTTTAACGACCAATCAATCAGGAAATATGGTTCCATCAGTTATCATTATTTTTGACTAGATATGCAACAATAATAGGCAGCAGAACGCCTGGACGATTTGGTTATGTTCGGGGAGGTACCGTGTACAGAAGATATCTCTGCTTTGATATTTAATTTCGAAGCATTGTACATGTGTAGAGTTATTAGATACTAGCTTTTGCCCAAGACTTCACCCGCGGTGATTTTTAATTAATATATTTAGATTTATAGAACCACATAAAAGTAAAGTGCACGTATAAGTAGAATGATGGATTAGGATACATAATATAAGATATTACGATAGATGATGCCCGTGGCTTTGCGCGTGTGGATATTGATTTTTTACAAATTCCACGGGAACTCTGAACTTTTTCGGGATAAAATGTAGCTAATGTGTTAATCAAAGGTATGGGCTATATCCATTCCAAATTTCAGCCAAATCAGTTCAGTAGTTGTGGCGTGATTGAGGAACAAACATGCAAATATCCAAAAATTCAAACATCCAAACATCTTCACAAACTTTTACATATAAAATATTAATGATATAAGTATAGCTTTGAATATATTTATTTCATCAATGAACATAGACTATAGTGATAGCATAATAATAGCAAACAATATGATGCGTTTTTCTATGAATGCGAACAAACTGACAGACCGACTAAAATGAATTCAAAAAAATTGTGTTACTGTGCCGTAGGACAGAGCACGAACAACGTCGAGTATAATTAATACATTGATTGTGCTCGATATTGCTGTGTCATCAACTAAGAACCGATCCTAAACTCGATTCTCTGACTTTACTACGTCTTTGTGCAGAATTTATCCATAAAATATCTATGGAGAGTTTAGCGGCTTATTTGAGGCCTCACGTAGACTTCAATTTAAATATACTTGCTTTATTTTTGGTATCATTTATGTTTGCGAATTTAAAATCGACTATGCTGAACTTATTACAAAATATTAAGTGTTCCATGTGTTACAATTTAAATTAAACCTACAACAATAACTATAACACTAAGGTAAGTATTGTATTTCAAATAAATTCTGCTTTGTCATTGCGTGTTCTGTATATAATTGCAATATTTTAAGCACACAGATCGCTCAATACCTATTCAAAACAAAATTTAAAAGGCGCATCGAAACAATTGAGACGAAGTTCCTACAACCCGCTTCTAAAACAGAGGAACTGAACGCTAGGAATGATATCGGTTTTTATTACCATTGTCTTATTTACCTGTTTACATTCCTTAACTCATTTATCAACCTATAATGAAGCCATTGAAGAAATACAACAAAATACAGGATCTGATCCGTACTCGGCGAATGGGAATTAACCTCCTTCATTAATAAGATCCGGTGCATTCATAAAGCGATGCGATTTGTTGTGCAAACAATCGATCAGTAATTCGATACGATAGCGAGGTGAATGGGGATCAATCAATCGATCGATCAAAACAAAACGCGGGAAGTGTTGTGAGGCTGTCACTGGCGCGATGGTGATTCAATGCCAGGGATATGGAGATAAAGTCATAATGAGTTGTTGAATGCACCTTGCAGACGAACTCCTTTGCCCACGGTTTTATTGTAAATAAATGTTTGCAATCGTTCATAGACATTTTGGTGGTTTCTCTATAGGCCAAGATGGTGATGCTTTTTGTGCTGCAAAAACTAGAATGAATACTTATTTTTACTACAGGAAATAAAATATTTATTCGATAAGGAGTTATGAAATGGAAATGAGTAGATCGTTAAGAACTATTTATTAAATTAACTGTAGAATCATCATCTTAATTTCATGAAAGGATGTTATGAAACTCCATAGGCAAATAATAATGTTAAATAGTAATAAACTAGTCCAAACAGTACATACTGAATAATGGTATCATCCTACTAATACTAAGAAAGTTTGTGAGTATGAATATTTGTTAACATTCAGGAAAAAACTACTAAACGGATTTTCATGATACTTAGCACACCCGAAAACCATGATTTGGAGTAACTGTAGGATACTTATTATCACTGAAAACGCGGAAAAAGCCGCGGACAGAGCTCTAGTTCAACCAAAATAATAACAATATGTACAGAGTTCAAACTTAACTCGGGTATTTTAAGAATTGTAGCGGCTTACACTCCAATCCTTGTCGATAGCGATGTGTCAATTAGAGCGCTGTCACAACGGAGCGGGTGGCGTGGGGCAGCGTGAGGGACGATGGCCGCGGCTGGCGACTGATAACGCCACATAATGATCGACCGCCGGTAACAATACAATTATTGGCACAACACAAGGATATGGCGGGACTGGCGGCGCAGCTGTCGGCGGCCAGGTAAACGTATTGTGCTCACAATCATTTGTTGATTCAATTAATTTTTTATAAATAAATTGACAGTTTGCTATCTACGATCAGTTTAGATCCATTAAGGACCCAGTTAAATCATTTTATTCCAAGTAAGCAAACTTTATCGTATGCTCATTATTATTTACTCTTATTTTATTTGCATTTATTAATGGGCACGGGTAGGTTATTAGTATTATAATGACGTCTATATTCATTTAACAAAATGTTAAAACAATGATATTTGCTTATTCCCATTAATGGACGCTACAAATCAAGATTGTCTCCTCTTGATGAGGCGTAAATTATACTCCGCTCCATGCGAGATGGTTGATAATAATATTGTCGACGAATTACAAAACTAACTTATTTTATTACACACTTACCTGTTCCAAAGCGCAAGCTATTGTGGTCAATTTCATAATAGACGAGCAAAAAGATAACAAATATGCGCTTTTTTTGCGCGTCTCCCACGATAGCTGTCGTCGAGCCTGTCATTGTGAAGTGCAACTCACGCGCACACAATCGGTTCAGTCCGACACAATGTCTGGGCGTGTTGTCTGTAGTGTTGTCTGGCGACCACAGTGGACATTCAAAAGCCCATCAGAACAAATCTCACCAGAAAGTGTCACGACACTCTATTGTGATCATATTATGACATTTCGGTATTAATTGACAATGATCAGCTATTATTCACAAAATTTACTTTGAGATGGCAGTATAAAAACGATAAAAGCAAGTTTAGCTAGAGGTATAGAATAATAATATACACAAAATGTTTAACTAGGTTGTTCCCTATTGTAGCCATTTTACGGAAAATTTGTGCTCGCTGCCAAATACTGTCTTTTTTTATAGCTTTTATGTCCCAAAAACTTATTACCTAAATGCATTCTTGTTTATTTCTCTGAAAATTGTCGTAGAGTGTAGCTGTCTTATTCAAAGTAGGTATCATGCGGAAACGGCTTAGTATTTTTGGCATATTTTTTAACTTTCTTTATAAAATATGGAGCTACCTCATTGAAGTATTATTACTAACGTATAGAACCGACACCGCGAACACCATGTATGTCCCAATACATTGGCGCTACGTGGCTTCGATCTTCAATGGATTCGTTCGATTTTGAAAGGAGAACGGGGGCTCAATTTTAAAAATGGAACCTCCCGGGCGGGACACACATTTTGTTCGAGATGTCTGTTCTATGACATTATACTTCAATGAGCTACCTACATGTTTTCTAGGTTTATTTATATTCCGGAAAGGAATTCGTTCTCGCGGGATTAAAGGATTTAAAATTATTTTTTATGTGACAAGCCGAGCAGATGTCTTGCTGATGCGTTGCTGACCAAGAAGGAAAAAAGAAGAAAGAAAAACTATCGTACGGCTGACTCTAGCAGGAGGGTGGTAGCTGGAAAGCAGGTTTGACGGAAAGATGATTTTTAAAATTGTTTTAAATGTGTTTTGTAAAATATACAAAAAATAGTTTTGTTTCTGGCTAACAAAAAATCTATTACATACTTACGAAATATATAATTTAAACTCCTATGGAACAGCAATTTATTAATAGTGTTGTATAATTAGAGATTGTTAGGCAGTGAATGAACGTTAGTCTTAGTATATTAGTTCATTGTTGTTAGATAGGTACATGAAGTTTATGGAAGGTTCGGATAAATGGTACTAACGTTCACATACTCATTCTGTCATATATTATAGATTTAGGTGTATGAAAATAGGTATGTCTCGGCCAGATATTTAATGTCACACCCCCTGGGTCCCGGAGTAGAGCTAGTCACAACTCACAGCTGCCCGAGCTACTTGTACAAATCTAGATGGTTGGAAACATCGCCGTTAGTGCAAACAACATCATTATGTTCTACAAACTAAGGACGAAAACGAGCCTGATTTCAGCCGACATTCTAGTTGGGAAATTCAACAACATAACTCTTAGACACTGTTAAGTGAAACAGTCAAGATATTTACGAATTTTTAAAACAGGAACTGGGAAAAGGACCAAATTCAACAAAAAGAAAATAGTATATTTCGTTACAAGTGCGGAAAGCCTGTCATTGCAAAGAGTTCTGACAAATGTCTACCCGAGCCGAGGCGCAGCCGAAGGCGAGTGTTGACAGTCGGAACAAGTTGCAATGACGGTTCCGCACGTGTACTGAACAACTATTTTTAATACAGTTGCGAAAAAATGATGCAATTTAATAGAATAATAAAAACACAATCTTTTTGGAAAATGGTGCTAACCGTAAAAGAATATAATAAGCAGATATTATTTTTTGTTTTCTTCACCCATTCTGGGTAGGCAAAGGGAATTATGCCCATACAGCCAAGTCTTCAGTAGATTTTTTTATTGTTATGAAATGAAAATGAAATTTAATAAGATGAAATAAAATGAAACCTAATATAACTCATTGAATCAAATCAATAAATCTGATATTGAAACAAATTAGTAGCTTCTTTTTAGAAATATTTGCATGAATCATAAAAACTTCTATGATTTTTTTTTGTAAAAACTTCGTGGTTAGTTTTTTCTTTTTAATACACATTATTTTGACAGTTGGGAAAGAAAACGCACGAGTGTGTAATAGCCCACTTCCCGAACGCTATACGTCCCTGCAATACGCCACTTTTTGAGCAACTGTATTAAAAAAATATTTTTACACTTACGATACAAAATATGCTTCAACTGATTCGTAAATAGCGAGAGAGATTTTGTTTTGCAGCTTCCGTGGTGAAGTTAGTGTCCTTCACTTGGGGATATTAACATCGTCCTAGATAAATCTTGTCATACCTACTTATCCTCAATTTCGATTTTTGTTATGGTAAAAAGTGTCACACAAGTGTAGCCATATAAAAATTTGTAAATTATCTTGGACAAACAGTATCTTGGGTCTCAATTTGACGGAGTCATGACACCAAGTTACTGAAATTTTCTAATTAATATTAAAATGTAACATCGTTTTGGAGCATTGAATAAACTGAAGTAAAATCAATGTTTCTTTTGTGTAATAATTACACTTAGCAGACAGACAACATCGCCCGGAGTAAAGAATAGTGAATATTAAATTGTTTTACATTGAGCAGGATCCTGATATGAAACTCGAGGGAAAAATTATAGAAAATAATTTGTTAATATATTTCAGGGAAAATTATACAACATTATTTTTCCTGGACCAGATAAATGAATAAACTTCCTTATTTTGATTTAATATATGATCAACGTTGTAGTAATTAAATCACATTACAATTTGGATTAGATTTTGTTCGGGAGACACTGCAGGTTTCTGAGAATTAGTTACTGGAATTTTGTAAGCAAAATATAACGAAATTTTAGAATTAAATTAAATAATTTTCTTTGACCAATTTTACATACCTACAAACATTACGTATCATATTTTAGCTGGGCCGCCGAAAATTCCTTAGTTTGTAGAACTACCCTGATATCAATATATTTGTTAAGCTTTCTATGTATTCACCTGCCGCCCTGCGAAATGCAGCAATGGGTGTGCAAAATATGTTTGTCGGCGCGATGTTCGATGTCGGGGGGAATGTTCAGTTTTCGTCTTCAATTTTCGTTCTTTCTTGAATAATTTTTAAACTATCCATCACAAAAATTATAACAAAAATATATTTGAGATTCTTACAATAAGCACTTTTATTTGATATTATACCACACAATACGGTTTGCCAGACAGTTATTTTTTAATTTTGATTTCTTTAAAAAAATTAAAAATTCACTTGTTTTCTTTGTCCTTGGGTCACAAAATAGCACATGAGTACCTTTCAACTCATCTGGTCCAGTAGTTACGGAGAAAATTGGTGAAGGAACGGTCTCCCAGACACCTAGTGTAATCCTATAAGGGTTCCATTTTTCGTTTTTTTCGTTCGAAACCCTCAAAATGTTAAAATACACATTCGGGTAACCAACGTAATACCCATGCAGTTTGAAATACAGTAGTGTTGTTGTGTTGTAAAATAAATATAATAGAATATTATTCCATAAATAGGTACAGGATCATTGATTAATGACCACGGTGTAGTGCTGGAGAATTTTAATCAAGAAAACAGGTTGAATTTATATTTAAAATTTAATACAAAAGTTGCCATTGAAATAAAGCCGCCTTTTCCAATATTCGTGATTCAATAAAAACCACTCTCAATCAATTAAGCCATTCGATTAACCGTACGAGTTCCGCCGCCATTTGCAATCGCAATTACAATTATAGCTTTCACCCTTCAGTTGAGCGTGACGTCGCCGCACCGCAGCCGTGATGCCCTCCGAGCAGGGCACAGGGTCCAAATTGGATCAGAATCTTGCAATTGACGCGAAAAACCGCGAGCCCAGTGAAAACATGCTGCTAGTTGAGCCGAGCTTCATTTTTGGGATTCTTTTCTAAAAGCGCGCGCTGTGATTGGCGGAGGCGGCTTGCAGCGGAGGGCCGCGATTGGTCGAGGGCGGGAAAAAATATGGCTTTGTGCGAGTCGGCGATTTATTCACGACTATTAGTTATGGTTGGATGGGTCCGCCTGGAGCGCGAGCCTAGGGATGGGCGACGTGTTGATAAAACTACTTGTCGATATTATTATAACATACTAATAGTCGGTAGGACATGGTTATAGTTACTGTGGAAACCACACTAAAACCAGGTGCTACTAATTCCATAATACATCCTATATGTCATACCTGAGATAAAACTTCACTTTCAAAACCTGTAGCCTTCAAAGGTTTTCTTCTTAAGAAATACCTACGCGTATACAAGAGTAAAGTTAGTGTTGTTACAGGGAAAAAATCATGCTACGGTAAAAAGAGTAATGGTGGCAGATATGGTGCCAGTGGACCGTGTGAACAGTTTATTGACTTCATTCAAATGTGTTTTTATTCTACTCATGAACAACATATTCGGTATCAGTAAGTGCGGTTAAGATCAGTAAAAAATAAACACAAAAATATTATTCTACGATCTAGTCACCGTGGTTCCAGCCATTGTATCATAAAGCGAGCGCTGACAAAGCGCACGTCATAAGACCAATTTATCGACATAGCAGGGCTCATCACGCCCTGTTTACAGTTCTCGGGGTATAATGGGCCCAGTGGCAGTTGGCAGTTACGTCTCAATCATCCCACCTTGTACTTACCCGAAGAGAAGGACGGCAACAACCCAACCAAACTCTGCACTCGGGAGAGAGCGAGATGGTAGACACGCATTCAACCACATTGCGAGCGCAATTCCACGCGCGCTAACGCTTTACAAAGCTGTTTTGAGCTTTAAGGTAGCTGGTTAAGGTCAAAATTTACATGTAAGTAACATAGGTGGTATTGAAGTTCCATTATTTAGCATGTATGTTTTCTTTAGATATGAATGCAAATAGTAATGGCGCATTTTTATTCGGAATGTTTACATAGAAGGGCTGCTCCAGGGGATATGAAATCGGGTAAATACGGCCGCCATTTTGAGTGTACCGTCAGCAGAAAAGGGATTATAGTTCGGTGGCGAAGGGATCGTAAGTGAGAGCTACTGGTGTAGTGGTGTGAAGGGTGCTGGAGCTTTCCGCTCGTTCACATTAAACAGTTCCGTTGAGGTGCGAGGCTGCAACTCTCAGCTCTCAGCTCTCAGCTCTCGGGGGAGATAATCGCGTTGTGTCGAGTTCTCTTGCCCTTTTTCTTTTGCTTTGTTTCAAAACTTAGGATAGTGTTACAACAAGTTGCCGCGCTACAGCCGCTACAACCTGTGGCCTTCAACGAGAGGAGGGGGGTTTAAACCATCCTTTACCTTTTAGATGGAATGATGGTATGATAGTATGTGTCGTAAGAGTATGTACAATATATAAACTTAGCTGGCCAGGAATTTTAGAATACTAAATTTAATATAAAACATTTTTCATGTATTAAATCCATGGGTGAAGTTCGCTTCTAGTTCGGACCTTAGGACATTAGGTAACCTCTAAACTGTAACGACGAGGGCATGTTAACTAGTCGATAAACCGTCCGGTTACCGTCACATGTATCAGTAACACCAGGTATCACCGACAAGTTAGGTACCTATCGAATAATAAACTTAAATTGAAATTTTAAAAACTCACGACAGGTTTATTTACACTAAACATAGCTAAGAACACTTTCGAATAAGTCACAGACAGACATACAGACATACAGATCTACAGATACATAGATACACAGACACACAGATACACAGACATGTCAATAACACCCCACTTTTTTCATCGGTGGTTTTAAAGGAAGAGGAGGACTCTACGCATTATGAACAATTAACGGTAATTAAAATAAATAAATAAATAATTATCTAACTACCGACATCGCGGCTGAAACACGCATAGAACACTTTACGGTAGATTTGACATGCTAAGTGTTAGCTAGAAAGATGATTAAAATACTCAGTCCCCACGCAAGCACCGGTGGGATTTAACGACGTGGCAGATACAATGCGCAGTGATCTTCAACCGGAGACACCTGACGCCATGCCCTTCCTCTGTTCAGCAGAGGATGATGGCTCAGATTCAAGATTATGATGGTGCTGTTTTAATCGCTTATGTGGCGCAGATAAATCGCCACACTTCACTTATACGAGGTTTGTCACATATACAGACATACAGTCGTAGTGATCTATAGTTTTACTTATTGATAATGAACCATCTTAATAATTTATCTTAATTATAATGGTTACCATGCGGGATCACCGCGCCAAGGGTCATGGGTTTGATTCCCAGCGAGGCGGAATTTGAATGATAAGTTTGAATTTCTGTTCTCGGTCTGGGTATGAGTGTTCTTGTCTCTGTGTGTTGTCCATGGCACACACGACACGGAATCCTAGTATGGAGCTATGAGTGTGTAACGTTATTATAATTATGTACTATATTATTGAAACATGCAATAGGTATATGACACTATTTAAAACAGTTGGGTTTAAGAAAACTCACAACCAAAATTGTTCTTTCGACCAATAATTGAGTAGATATTAAATGAGATTTTATTGACGATAACATAATAGTCATAGCTGTATTTGTAATTTATGTGATACTGTCGGTTCAATCCAATAAATCTGAGTTTCGTAAGTGGATGAACAATCATCCATGTCTATTATTAGGGTAGGAACAAATGTACAGCAATTCTTTAGTATGCTGTAATGGGTTAAGTAAAGGTGCTGTTCAACAACTACTGTTGTTTGAATATTATTAATTGCCATCATTTATAGTTGTGACAGTGTCGAAACGAATCCTGGTGTCCACGACCACTGGCATCAACATTGATTGTTAGTTTTTTTAATGTAAATGACTGAAAAAACAGACAAATAACCACTTTATGTATAAGTTAAGTGATCATCGTTAGTTACAAAGTCCTTTATACCTATTAATAGTGTATTTAAAGTATCAATTAAAATATTAAAGTTCATGATTATCTGCTGTTTGAATTGAAAGCAATAAAGACATTTATGCTACAGCAGTGTTCATGACGCACTCCACGGTAGCTTATTTAGTAGAGAAACTAGACAATTATAGTTGGAAATATCGTGTGCCATCCGAATCATACCCTAAGAAGGCTGCGGATTCTACCTATATTTCTGGTCGTTATTATTAAGCTCTTCGAGTAAACTCCAGAAATAATGTCAATCCTACATTCCCAAACATTTGTTGTTTTGGAGATGAGAAGGTGGATAATAGCTAGTCGGGTAAAGCTTTACCACAGTGGTTACCCAAATGTCTTCCATCGGGAGGAACCTGGCATCGGCATGGCATCGTCCGTACATCATCAAGGTGCACCACGAGCGACGAGTCGGCTTGGGCTCTGGGAAAATTCAGAGCTCATTAATCTGAAGCGTTACATACACGCTCTTTTTAGGTAGGTAGGTATATCAGTGAAAATACAGTAGGTATGTAAGTATAATTAGTATCTAAGCATTGATAATATTCAATTTACGATCTTTATTTTTACTCAAGTATTATAAGGGCTTCAGAGCCAGTTCTTTCTTTCTTTCTCTCCCATTTTTCTTCCTCAGCATCGCATTTCAGTTTCTACGCATCGGTAATGTCTATCCTATGGTGTACCTAACTAATATATTATCAGTTAGCCCGTCTGCTCGTTTTTAGGGTAGTTACATATAAAAAGCTGTTTCTGTCAACATCATAACCCATAACTGTCCCACTGCTGGGCTTGTATTATATATCTCCACACACTGAGAAAGGTGCAGGCCACAGTTCACCACGCTGGCTGATTGCGGATTTGGTTGCGGTGATGGTTTCTCACTGTTTTCCTTAACTGAAGTAAGAGATAATTAATTTGCAATTATGTACATAATTTAAATACTCGTAATGAAATATGAACGCAGAGTGAAACTCCGTGCGGGAATCTATAATAAGAACCTTTAATCGGATCGTTTAACACATAACGTCAATGACAATTGCTAACAATTGAACCAAATATTGTATAAACACGATTCTACTTCATTTAAATTTTATGAGCATGATGCAAAATATTTATTTCCAATTCTGACGCAGCTTCCATTTTTGTATTTGTCAATTTAAAACAATCGGTTGTGAGGAGCGGCTGGAGCGGCTGGAGCGGGGTACAATTTGATCACCGCAATGCGACATCCAACTGTCAAACTGCTATTAAAGGGAGAGGGACTATCAAATTGTCGATGACGAAATTGCATGCATAATCTAAAAATATAAATATTGATCTGTAAAACTGGTAAAAAGTGAACGAAGTAACTAGACACATTAATTAAAAAGTATTGTTCCATAGTTTCATCCATCCAATTATAATTTCAATGAATCTGGGCATGCGTGTAGGTATCTATTTGTGTACACTTTAACTAACAAGGAAAACAAGAGAAGAACTATTTTCTTGACATTATCATTGTCATCAGTTTAATTCCAGATTGGGCCCATCCAATCTGGAATAGAGCTAGGAAGTAGGAATCTCTTGCACGCCATACTGTGACTATGATCACGGTACCACAGAATACATAATAGACTGTACTAAACACTGGCATGTACTATCAGCGTCAGCTAACAATAAGTTCGGTTTCGTTTACGATACTGTAGCGCAGAGATGAGTCATTTTAACGCTATCGATAGGCTCTTAATCCAGGTAAATCCAATTAGGTCCAGTAAACTGTACCAATAATGTAACAGACTCTATCGCAAAACGAAAGTTTGAGATGTCGGCGATTCTTTTAATTGTATTGTTAATAATTTGTTTTAAAATTAATAGTACATAATAATAAGAACAAATTGTGTACAATTAATGCTAACAAATGAGCAGAAAGTTAATAAATCCTTAAATTAGAAGAATAAAGTTTAACAAACCACTGTTTTAGTGTCACTAGTTTATAAACTTTAACGTATATTACCTACTACTAACTTCTCGTAAAATGTTGGGAAATCTGTAACTACATATATTGTATGCCATTAAAAAACTATATGTGAGAGTTAATAGATGTAAACACTTCCACAATTCCTATTTTGTCTATCTTTATAGTTTTACGGTATTTTAATGTGGTATAAATCACAATGACACAAATTAAAATCGTGCAAGTTTTTATTGGAGAAACATTACATAATAATTATAAGGGTGTCTTCGTTTCAATAAATTTATAGCAATATAAAAATCATAAATAATAATTTAAGTATGTGATAGCGCAAAATCATCTAGCAATAAATATAATCATTTTGTTGTATTCGTGTCGTCTATAGAAGGAGATTATACATTCTATAAATCATTGACGTGAAAGTATGAAATAATAAATTAGGAACCTACATACATTTCCTTTCAGGTCGATGCTAGCCGATGAATATAGAGCTCCAAAAATCATTATCCCATAACTAACGTAGTGTGAAGGATACAAAAACCTCAAGTGATGTGGTATCAGGAGGTTTCCAATTTACAACTTTAGACAAATTATGTAAAAGGCACAGGAAAATTTATTGAACTACCACAATCCGCACGTAGTTTACACTTAATGTCATGTCTTTTTTCGATTTCTTTTTATTATTATCGAATTTTTAGTCTTATTTCGGTGTTTTAGGCGGTTGTTTTGATCATTTCACTACAAACATATTCAGTTTGCTTTTTCCATCTTATCGTTTATGCTGTCTTCCTTTCTTACCCTCCAGGATAAAGTACTTTACACAGTACGGTAGTAGAATAAAAATGTACATAATGAGTGTAGTGGCAAAATTCGCTCATGATCATTAAGATTATCTTTTTGAATTCGAATTTGACGGTACTCATTCATGTTCAAGAAATTTATACTTGTCTGGTGTTATCATTGTTGTAGTTTTTTACTTCTTCACACATTTCCTTTTATAATTTGGGTGGTAGCCATTGACGAGCTACCATATAATGTTATCTATAAATCACTATTTTCTGTGGCAGATACTTAGAAAATTGTAAGGTTATTATAGGTAAATTAGCGGATGCATAAAAGCAAAAAGAAGTGTTCGAAATATGAAAATTAATGTATAAATTAACTTCGACTGCGCCCATATCTTTTGAAAACCACAGGTGATGGATTCGATGTTAGGCCAACTATATTGTGTTAAATTATATTTACTTGCAATTATGTAAAACTCTACCTGTGTACTCGTACCGCAACCAAATAAAGCGAACGATCTCGAATGGATTTGAAACTAACGTGTGCTTTGTGCTTTGTCCAAGTGCTTTTAAAATTACTATAAGTTACTATATACATATAGGTTTATGGTTCTCCAACGATTTGGAAGATGGGTTGATTCGCTGGAAGAGAGCAATGTACTACAAAATGATTTGTCTGCCCTCGCATCGTGGTGTGACGCTAACGACATGAATCTCAATATTTCCAAATGCTACACAATTCGCTTCTCTATTTAAAAAACAGCAACACCCAGATCTTATCATATAAACAGTGTATCTACCACTAACTGAGGTCAATTAAATTCGTGATCTAGGCATAATTCTTGACATCAAGCTACGTTTTTACATGTATTATTGTATAATTCGCTTTTCTTTAATTTTGATTGTTATTTAATTTTAATATTTTTTCATGTAATTTAATTGATTTAACTTTTACCTTTAACTGCTAAAAGTCTGTAATTGTTGCAGTATCACCAAGTCGTTTACACCTGTAAGTAAAGTAACACTAATCTAAGCTGTATTGTATTGTGTATTATACTATTCATGTCCAGTGCTTACTTTGTTAATGTAACTTATACAAATAAATAAATAAAGAATTAGGTATAGGACTTATTTCCTACTATATTTATGTGTACTCAGCCGCTAAACGAGTGTTGTTCCGGCTGGGGGCAGCTTACATTGTTCTCTCTATTTTCGTGGCCGCCAACGCATCGGTGACGCCTATGGTACTGCTGATGTCCGGGTGACAGTGGCCACTTACCACCGTCGCTCGTCTGCTGGTTTGTCAATTCTAACCTACTTTAACATCTCACATTTTTAAATAACATTTCATAATGTTATTTTGTTCCTATAAATAGGTTCGATTTTGCATAGAACCTGGCTCTCATTTAGATCTCCATTCTTTTTGCGGCGAAGCCCACAGCCAAGCATAATTTTTGTGTTGAACTTGGCTCTCCTTTTTTACACTTATGTTTTTGGTGGGATTGGAAATACAGATAATTGCGCCGTATCCAGTTTCATAAACGTACAAGTTTATAGTTTATACCTACAAACTATAATAGTATCGTAATTGTTATACCTAGTCAAATACGTAACTAGATCATTTTTATTTTCTACTATGTAGTGTTTTTTTATGGATAGTTGGTGTTGGCCTGCGGCCTACAGCTTCACGGTAGGTACAGGCTACTAATGCTAATGAAGTACTCGTAGTTTTAGTAAGCCAACACTCGATAAATGTATGGACGGCGTTCTTTATTTTTTCAAGTTATATTTGTTATGGGACGTTTGGAAAAAAAATACGATAGTAAATTTTTTATGATGCGACAGCCAAAAAGCGACATGATGATGGTGCGTGATACATGTACTAGGCGCACAGCATTTTGGAGTTGTTTTGGATTGCAAGCGTACACCAGGTCGTGGGTGCGAGCGAGAGGTACTTATAAATATGAGGTAAATAGAACTTCTTACCTGCGTACATAAGTGTACTCATTCACGTTTTTTTGTAAACCGATTGAAATAAAAGAAACACTTAATGTTAACCTTTGATTACTACAGAACAGTGAAAACCGCATCTAAATCTGTTAAGCCGTTCCTGAAATTAACTGGAACAAACGCATAGACAAACAAATAAAATATTAAAACTGAGTTTTATGGGATCTATTCCGTTAATAAATGCCCTTGTAAAATGTCCCTCAAATATCTTCCATGAATTACAGACATCGATCAGTTACAGTTTTATTATATTATATATTGATTGATAATGATGATTTGAATTAAATGACATCACATGAGAATGTACTCGTCATTTCTATGGGAGCCTTTAGGTGACATAAAATCATCAGCCGTCGGCTTGGTAGCGTGACGCATGAGGTATTTATTGGGACCGCATACGTTTTGACAAGTATATTGTCCGGAATGTTTCATTTGATCAAGGCGGATTGCGACTGTTTGCTAGGTCCATGTTTCCCAGGAGTCCAGCAACGATGACGTCACGGCTCGCGGCTGCGGCGTGCGGCTGCGGCGTGCGGCGTGCGGCTTGCGGCAGTGCGACGCAGCGGGGTTTGATAATTACAGAGCGTTTACCTCTAAGCAGTTTCGCTTCATCTATTTTCATTTGCAGTAACGTCTCGTGACGCAAACTCATTATTTCTCCACAATGGTCGTTCAGGGCTACGCCTTTTGTTGCAGTAACGGCGGATGCGCCTATTAAACCTTCTTTCACACTTATACGGCATTTTAACGTTACTCTTCCTGCAGTTCGAAATAATTGTAGACGGTACGTACAGTTTACTTATTGTTTAAATATAATAAAAGTAACGCTTACCTAATTTAAAGTTTATTCACATTACGAAAAACATGATCTATTCTTATTGCTTATTAGTGTAGTGTAATGTGAGAGGGCAACAGAACATAAATACCTATTACTAGATATTATGTTCACATGTTACGGAATGTCGATCCGACTGAAAATTTTCCCAACCATCTCTACCTGTTTCAATTTTCGATTATTGCACTGTGAAACTGATATTGACTCATAATTTTATGCATAGTGTGTTGGAAGTACCTAACTACTGTCTATACTTGTCTGCCAGTGTTAATTATTAAACCTTATTCTTTTATATTCCTTCAATGGGTATGTATTTGTAATTTCCCAATAGAAAAATATGTGCCTTAAAAATTAAAGTTTAGTTAATAGTCCTTTGAATATTTTACAAATTACATTTATTGTTATTGAAGTTATAATTATTTTGGCGCATTTGGAAAAATGTAAAATTTTTATGATAGCCAAAAAGCGACGTGATGAAGATAACTGATAACTGATTCCTTTTACAAACAAACAGTTGTGGCGTAAGTACGGGATGAAATATTTAGCTATTTTCGTTCTGTTACGCCAAAGAACTATATATTCTTACGTGCGTAGATACGTACGTTTTTTTGTATTTATGATTTCAAAATCAAGAATTATGATTTATACCCAAGGAAAAAATATTAATAATAACATTACCAATATAATCCCCCGAAGGGCCCTACCACCATTTAGTCTCCTCTTACGACACCCATTTGGCGTGGGATTAAGGTAAGTATCCTAAGCCGCCGGAATACTTACGGCCGGCTGGCTTCCACCTATTAATGGTCCGCTACTGGGCACGGACATCTTAGCTTGTAAAAGAATAGAACGATTATGATGCAGTTTTTTTGTTTGAAAGCTGACGTGATCAAGATGTTTCTTAGCTACATTTGGAACTTGCTGACCCGGCTCACCCGGCAATCCTTGTCCTGCAACATGTTTTAAAGTTATATAACATGAAAAAGTATTGCTAAGCATAATCAAATATAGCATTTGTCACTCAAATAATGTGTAGCTTTATATTGATGAAAGAAGTTTTAAAATCGATCCAGAGATCCATAGGTATGTAAGTATAATATTAGTTTAGAAGACAACTGTCGGGGGTATTTTAAATTGTGAAATTAATAGTTATTGTATTAAAATCCTACTTTTGTATATTTAAATATCAAGCATTATTATTATTTCTCCACGGGGTTCACCTGGATAGCTACCACCACCCTTGAGCATGAGTCAGCCGCTAAACGACTCGTCATGTTCCGGCTGGGGGCTTGAGAGCCAGTTCTTTCTTTCTTTTTCTTCTCTCTTTCTTGGCCGGCAACGCATCAGTGATGTCTTTGGTGTCCATGGGCGACGATAGCCACTTACCATCAGGTGGATTGTCAACTCGTTTGCTGTATATTTCCATAAAAAACAGGTACATGACAACTCTACAAAATAAGAATTATTTTTGTTTATTTTGTATACGCCCCTACCGTTGTCCTCTTTTGTTTCCCTATGCTTTCTTTAGATAGCCTGAAATAAATCACTATTTAATGCTATTGCCGCCCACTCTTCTGCCTATATAAGTACCTCTTTTATATAATCTACATTTTCTTCAGATACGGGTACAAGACCACATAATAGATAATATCGAGACACAGGTTTCCCGAAGCGTAGTGAGGCCGACTAGGAGGTTGCTATTGAATTGAATAAATATTTCATTATGTAGACTGGAAAATTTAGTCTCTAATATAAATTGAACGTATATAACGTATATTTCACCTTAATTACGTGCAGCGAAACTGGGGTTTTCGGGGTTGGGTAGAGGCTTCAGTAAGCTTCAACATATTCCGATACATCACTTTGAATTTTAAATTATTTTTTAATTTTAGCAATAAATGGACCACCTGTTAGGAGTTTAAGGTTTTCTTATTTAGTTCGGTATTTTCTCCATCTATTATGAAATAGGAGTAAGACTAACAATCCTTGGGTCGTGATTGCTACTGCTAGCTACTGGCCCTGTGGTGATTGTTTCCTGGCGATAAGTTAAGTACTGCTCTCCTTATGAGTGCAACCTTGGACAGATGGTAATCAAACAACCCCTGCCACCCTGGAGACTCCCCCGGGTGAAATGTTTTTTCTTCTCTCATTCTTGACCGACAACGCATCAGTGATGCTGTTGGTTTTACTGATGTCCATGGACAACGATAGCCTCTAACCATCAGGTGGATTGTCAGCTCCTTTGCCGGCTATTTCCACTAAAAAAATCCAGCTGCTGTTCCTCCAGGTATTTGAGGAGCTGCATGCTAACACGTTCCATGATTTTTGAGAGAAGGGAGGTTATTGCGATGGGTCTATAGTTTGATTTATTGCCACTGTCACCTTTTTTGGGGATTGGATATATGAGAGCAACCTTCCACAAAGACCGCTCTTTACCCACACTGTAGGACAAGGAAAAGATATGTCAACGGCGGAGACAGCTCGGCAGCGCATATCTTTAACGCCATTGCTGGAATTCCGTCTGGACCACTTCTTGACGTCGAGAAATAAAAGAGCTCGTTACTTGTCGGTTTTTAATAAATCGTCAGAGCAGCATAACGGTTCAAGCTCAAAGTCACGTAGAGAGAACAGATACGTCGCCTTGTTTAAAATAAAAATATTTGAACACAATTCAGACAGAAGACTAGTGAAAAACATAACAGATTCAATTGAATACAGCGTGAATAACTTGACAAAGTGTATCTTCGAGCGTCAACTGAGTCACACGCTGCCAGCCACTCATCCGGCCAATCATAAAGCCTCTGTCACACGCCGCCACCGATCGCAGTTCGCAGCTAATCTATAAAGCCGGTGTCACACTGCCGGCGACAGGCCTCGTTAGCCGAGTGGCCGCGCGTGATACCCGCTCCACTCATTAGCAACTTGTCCAAACTCGTTATAAGTTGACACCGCTCTATGCCCCCCTCCCCTGCCCCCTCCTCCCTCCCCGTCCTCCTCCCGCCCCGAGCCATCCCGAACGCCGCGATTGACTCGCTCGTTGCTAACTAAATCGATGAGCGTAGGGTTGGCTGCTTTCTAAACAATGTTTTTGTTGTAGGTAAAGTGATTTAAATTCCAGGAGGTCGAAGCAGTCTCCCTTGCTTCGATGTTAGAAAATGTTGGTAAATCTAAATTTTTATGTAACAACATGGTGTGGCAAACAAAATTAATAATACAGCCACGCCAGACTCAAGTCCACTACAACATTTCGCAAGGAAACCCTATGTGTAATTGTGTATGTGGTACATCTCCAGATCTAAAGTTTAAAGAAGCTTCTGAGATGTGTATCTTGCGGCCACTTTCTTTTTGTAATAAATTATAAAGCCATGACACAAAAGTACCTAACTATACTTTATCAGGTAATGTAACGTTAACGCGGCACGACGACTTGATTAAATTTACATTCTTAATAATTCATATATTCATACAGGTATCAATGATACATGAGAGCATTTCCATAGAACTAATAATAATATAATTAATTAGTGTATATATCCAAGTGGCAGCCCTGTCAGCGGCGCGGGTAGCGTGCGGGGCGGCGGGCGGCGCGGTGAGCGGGGCGGCGGGCGGCGGGCAGTACGTGAGATCGTGACGTTCGACCGCCACGCGGCCCGCGAATTATTCTATATCGCAATGTGTTCGATCATTTGCTAGATCGGCGCTATACAGGATGCTCCTTGCTAGTGTTGTCACATTATACCGGTTGTTGCGACTTGCTCCGTCTAACAATCGCAAAGTAGCAGTTGCAGAGCAGCGGTGAAATTATGTTTCTTTAGCACACATTTAAGATAATATTGTTACCAACAAATTTTTCAGAAATAGAGAGAGAATGAGAGGCAACCTAAGGACTAGAAATATGTTTATTAAAAGCCATGGCTTACATACATTTTGCTGCACGCATATGCATAGATAGACTGCATAGCTTCAACCAATTAATATAGGCAACGGGTCTTTCGTCATAACTAAGGAGGTCTAGATCATTTTCTTCCATTTTTCCTAGTGCGGAGTTAGTGGTTGGTGGCCAACACAAGTGTCGGCAGGCCGAACGTCTCCGTCATGATTTAACGAATACTATGTAATGATAACAAATGGGACCGACTGCTTTACGTGCGCTGAAGCACGAAACTACGCTATAAATTTTTGCGACTAGCGGTCACTCATTCAACTACCGCCCGCCCCCGCTGTTTCTTAATTCGATCGATTTCTTGGATAAATAGAGAGATAGAAGGAACAGCATAAAATACTACGTGTAAGTAACACGGTTTTCGTAGCTGAAGTATACGAGTAGAGTGGGAAGTTATACAGCATAATAACATAACATTAATTTACTGTATCATATTGTTTTTGTTATATAAATAAAGAGCATTTGTATATGTAAAATTATTCTAAAATTATAATTCTGTTGGCCTAAAACAGTTTATGATCGTTAACAAGAACACCCTGTAGTTAGATTGGTGGTGTAGTCCGGAGGCTGGCGCTTGTTATTGCACACCGACCTGTGACGCCGTGACTGACGCCGTGTGACGTCGTGACGCGATAATGAGCATTAGCGTCACGCGCGACCCGAATTATCCTCACCAATACAACGTAGCCCGGGGCCCGGGGCGCTCCCGCCGCGGCAAGATATCAAATTGGAAAGAGAACGTGACGATCAAATCGAATGGTTTATTAAGATTTATGACAAAACGTTGAAGCCAAAGATTGCAATTAAATGTTTGGATGGTGCTAAATAAATTGTGTCGACGAAATGCTGATATATTTTTAATGATGTTATGATTACAAATTTATTATATTTCCGACGGCCTATAGAACTTTACTGTCTTAAGATATTACAAATTACTTTCACTTCACGTATAAGAGAAACTTACACTTTACTTACTTTACTTAATGTTACCTACATTATACATTAATTGTCCATATATTTGGTTCTGGAACAGGTTAATGCATTTTTTTAGTGGAAATAGTCGGCAAAATAGCTGACGACCAACCTGATGATGTGGCTATCGTCTCCCATGGATATCAGCAATACCAAAGGCATCACTGATGCATTGTTGGCCAAGAAAGAGAGAAGAAAAAAAAAAGAACTAGCTCTTAAGCCCCCAGCTGGAATACGACGAGGCGAACCATGGAGAAATAATAATAGTAACAATGGTATTAATTACCAATTAAAATCAATATTACCAATATTATCACTCGAGGGGCCCCAACACCAGCGGGCCGGATTTAGTCGCCTCTTACGACACCCATCCGGCGTGCTACGACTACAAATGCATGCTGCCTCAATTCCTAACGGCTTTGTAATTGGTATGGATTTGATTGTTTTTGACAAAGGCCATTTAAGAATCAGGCGGCAATGCCTCCACACAGTCGAGAAAAGCTGTGTCATTCCTGTGGTCGAAGACATTTGGGACACTTTCGACCCCCTGACTTCGTTTTAGATAAGTCATAAAGTCTGAATCTCAAGACACCAAGCGAACATTCTATGGGCAGCAATAATATCAAATAACTATAGTGTTTTAATTTTGACAGTGACACACTCATCGATTATGAAAATTGGTGTAGGACTGCGAAAAATGGAACCCACAAAATTTAATTTATTTAACTAGTGTTTCGCCTTTCAATGAAGGATAAACGGAATAATCTTATCTACATTTCATTTCGGTATTCTATCCCGTTTTTATGTGAATTACACTATCATTTAAATAGCATAGAAATTAAAATACACAATTCCATTGTTTAACCTTCTGCGATTGACGTGCTAGTCCAGCAAACACCGCAAATATGAAAAACTTGAATTTCAACGTTATTTTTTGGGTTCCGAAGTAAAATCGGAACGCACTACACTGTCCGTGTGTCCGAAGCAAAGCGCCGAGACCCTTATTGGTAGAAAGCTGTCATTTGGCATGAATATAAATCCAGAATCAGAGAATAAAATATTCAAAAATTAGTTTTTTCAGGGTACCTCCCCTACAGGTAACGTGAGGATCAATTGAGGATGAATTTTTTATTCGTCGCGTATCTTATAGAGTTACTACTATAGTATAGGATACCGTTGAAAAGGTCTTTAAAATTATTATGGGTCTAATAAGACCATTTTTGAAATTAGATGTCTGTTTGCGAAATAATTAGCTTTAAAGTGCTAATTTTGGTTAAAATCAAGTGTCCCGCCCCCTACCGGCTAAACGTTTTGAGTTGGTCAAGTGCAAAAAATTTTATGTATGATAAAGGTTATACGATGAATTTACAGGTAAAACTATCACGGCTATGTTTAATAGTATTTAATGAGTAATAGTCGATAAACTTACTACTTCGGAAGCGGAACCCTACATTGCGCGTGGTCTGACACACACTTGCCCGGTTTTTTCTTTATTGTTCTATAAAAAATCAAAAACACAAGCAACAAGCCATAATTGTCCCACTGCTGGGCTCGGGGTCTCTCTCACAACGTGAGGGGCATAGGCCATAGACTACCACACTGGCCAAGTGCGGATTGGTAAACTTCAGACAACTTCGAGGACTTTATGGAGAACTCTCCGGTGTGCAGGTTTCCTCAAGATGTTTTCCTTCACCGAAGCAAGTGATAATTTTATTAACTTAAAATACGCAAATAATATTTGAAAATTAGAGGTGCGTGCCAGGATTTAAACTCGGGCCCCTACGTTATAAATAAATTTTGTAGAATGTGATTGTTTCGAAGTAGTAGCCAGTAGGTGAATATTGTTTTACGGGGATAAAAATCAAAACTTTCTGAACCTGTAGAAAATGGTCGTCCAAAAAATCAATAGCGCTTAGCAGTGATCGATACCAGAATTTTGAAATTGTAAAGTTGGCAGCGTTTCCTCCGTGGAATGTAGTGATTGGCCGGAGCGTGTGGCCGGCGCGGGGAGGCGGCCCGCTGATTGGCCCCGCGCGGCCCCATCACTAATTATTGGCCGGCGTAAAACAATCAACCGATTTGATTGTCGAACGCTAATATGGCGGGTCGAGTTCTATTGTTTTGAATGTTTAACGGTTAGGAGTCAGTTCTAATGGCCGCGTTCGCTATGATGGGCGTTGGATGTTGCCCTTGTTGGTTGTTAGTTAACGATCGTCAATAACAATTTTAATTTTATTGATTTAGGAAGATTCAAAACTACGATGGTTGTTTAGAAAATACGATACTTTGTTTGGAAGCATCTAAGTACGTATCATGGGAGACCAAATGAGGTAAGTTTTTTTAAAATTTTTGATTAATCGATAGCCTTCGCCATGTTTAAGTTTTAGTTCATATTTTTTAAGTAAACTATAACTGTATCTACTGGTAAAGTAATACCACGATCAGGCATTGACAGTAAAAAAAGATTACATTAACTACTTATATGCCTTATTATATTAATAACTATATTGATATTGTGTTGTTTGCTGATGATACATCAGTAATATTTAATTTAAGACTAATAAAAATAAAACAAATTTTGACGATGTAAACAAGAACGAGAAGAACGAGAAAGAGCGTCTTGTGTATCACTGCTAATAAAATACTATTAAATGCTAAATTAACTAACTGTGTCAAATTCATACTACCAAACGTGCAATGAAAATCTAACTATGGAACAATTCAGTCTTCCTGGGTGTCACCTTAGATTCCAAACTTCAATGGGACATCCATTATATTGGCCCTATCGTGTAAACTAAGTAGATCTGCAGGTATATGCCATCAGAAAGTTTGCAGGTGTTGAGACTGCTAGACTTTGTTTATTTTCCATATTTTCAGTCTTATGTCTTATGGTATTTTAATGTGGGGTAAAGCTGCTGTTATTGATGCAGAAAAGGGCTATTAGAGACAACTATAAATTAAAATCGCACGAATCTTTACATGAGAAATTCTGAGAAATAGATATTTTAAATGTAGCGTCGCAATAATATTTATAGCAACATAATATTCACAAGAAACAAGTAGGTATATTCAAGCAAAATATGCACAATCATCTAACGAGAAATAGGCATAGCCGGCTTGCTTCCTCATATCGCTTGCGTAAGGTGCAGCTATCTTTTATGGGGCTCGGTGTACGCTTTTACATTAAAATACGCAAACCAATTCGTGATTTATCTACTGAAACTATCAAGCGGCATGTGAAAGCACAGCTTTTAGTTAAAGGCTACTACAGTATAGACGATTATATAAATGACAAGAATGCCTGGAAATAGATGTACCGCTTCCAGATCCGCGTAGGTTAGAATACTATTTGTAATGCCTCTGCTTTAAACTACTTAAGTTTAATGTAAACCTCTGCTTTATTTTAAAAGATGTGCTGAGGAGTTTCTTTACAAAGCACCTTTCCGAAAAGCTGGTAGATTATAAAAATTACGCGCATAAGTGTATCAAAGATACTTACACGAATAAAGAATTTTGAATTTTGAATAGAGTTCGTTCTAAACACTGGTTAATTTTAAGAAATAAGTAAATAGGTATAATATTTGAGAAGTTTATTCGACTGATTTTTAATAAATCACACTTTCGTGGATCGAACAATTTGACATAAATAGGTACACGCCTTTTACTAAATATTTACTGAAGCTGTCGTATTTGCCTTAGGTTGTAGTTGACCGATGCAGCTTACCGACGACTTACCGAGTACCTTCTATTAATACTTACGCAGTTACCAATACCTTCTGAAAACCAAGTAAACGTACGTACCTAAATGTTTACCTTACCACAACGCTACCTGGAATCCAATGGGAAAGAATAATACAACAGCCTAACTTCTATTTCAAGCGAAATAAAACAAACACCTCAGGAGAAATATATTTATTTGTTTTGACGCCTTGTCTAGAAACGAATGACGTCTTCTTTAGAAACAAGAGAAGCGCAGTCCGTCAGCATCTTCCTCATTCGTCCTTCAGTCTCCAAACCACAAGATCTCATCTTCGAAGCACCCGGCACTCGGCAGTTAGTTACTATTAATATTTACTGATCGAGTCATATACATAATTTACGTAGTGATAAGTAAGAGTTGAACATAGGAGCTGAACGAAACAGAAGGTAAATAAATTTTAACCATTTCATCGAACAAAACGAGATAAAAAAGTGAATAATGAATTTTTTGTCACACAAAATCGTATGCAGCAATAAATGGCAATTTGCAATTCTGCTTGTAATTTTGCGAGTATTGCAATCAGTGTAATTTGCAATTCTTCTTGAAATTTTGTTCATTACACAATAAAAAAGTCGAAAATTTTACCATACCTACTATATTTACGTAGTTTTAGACCTCCTTAATAACTTGATCACTCGCTCCCTGCAGCGCGCTAATGGGTTGAAGCTAAGTACTTAAATACTACACGAATTGTTCCAAAAATACGTGGTGTCGTAACTGGGACATTATGCGCATTAATGCTTAGGTAATCCCAAAATCCCCCGCGAGGGTCCCGGCTGGCTCCTATGTACTCGTAGCTCGTAGCTCGTACACAATGATCATTGTATCACTACCCGTCCCTACATTACACTGTACAAACTGTGTACACTGTGTTTGTACAGTGTACACCTGCACGATACCAGCTCGAACAATGTAATTGTTTTTGTTGTGTGCCACATGCAAGCCCGAATGCATCTTGCATGGAAATCAAACTCTACTATCAGATTCATCTTGTAAACAAAATATATGGTATTTTGTATTGCAACTCTCGTGTTTTAATTAACAAGTGAGGTAAGTATTTGCCGTATTATTTGCGGATTTTGAGACATTTACTTTGACGATGTAGACATTTAAACAGTTTGATATTGGTTTACCGGAAATAATACTTTAAAATCTTATAACGAAACTTAATCATGGATGAGGCAATTCATTGTTTTTTTCCTACATTGAGAGTCCCTGTCTTAACTAAGTAGATCTGTATACCTATATGTTGTAGGGAAATGAAGGAATCAGTTATTTGATCAATTCCGTAAGGGGATTGATCAAATCCCGCAACATGACATTATAACCACTCATAGGATTTCCAGGGTTCCCTTTTTCATCTTCCAGTTCCATCAACAGATCCTGAACATCAGGTGAAATCAATACAGCTAAGATACGTGTGTGACCAGCCAAACTCGGACCACCTAAACATAAATAAATAGGTACATTTGATAACTAAATAATGCGGCAACGTGGCGGCAACACGCGAAACATGCAGTTGTATATTGCAGTTGCTAGCGTCGTTACTACATAGTTTATTTCATTAAGTGGTTTTCACTGTAATGACCCAACTGTGTCGTCATTCTATCATTTTGCAGGATTTGAGCAAATTCCTTAGAGAATTGGATTCTTTCATTTTGAATCGCTTCGCCAATAACGTATCGCCTCCGTAAGATATTTTTTTAATGTTTTGAGTTAGGTATAAATGTTTAAGATACCTTTTAAAGTACAAGTAAATATCGAGGAAATGGACGCATCCAGTACCGCATAAGCAAGAAGATTATTTTATGGATATAGTCGATAAACGAGTTGACGATCCACCTGATGGTAAGTGGAGATATCCACACATCAGCGACATGGACACCAGCGGATTTTGAGGCATCAAAGACAACATCGATGTGTTGCCGGTCGTGTTGTCATGTCAATGATTTATTATTTATCAAATGACTGAGAATTTCAACACTTTTCGAATATGTTCCATCGATACTCGACAGTGTTAGAAAGCTGCAATTTGACATGGAGATGGATATACCTACTTACATATTCAATTCATTAAAGCTATGAAGTCGTAGAATAAAATCTTAAAACAATTTGTTTACAATAAGGTAGGTACCTCCCCTATAGGTAAAGTCGAGATAATTTTTTTCTCTCCTCTACTGTTGAGTTCTGAGGTAATAAACATAAAAGGTAAAAACACAACCGAACGGAGAACTTGCTCCTTTTTTTGAAGTCGATCGAAAAGGATAAATACATTATGGTAGAGCTCAGATGTTTAACTAAGCGGGTGGATGTAGACATTTCCTAACACACGATGATATTTAGTCTTGGATAACCAATGAAGGCCTATTGTTAACCCCTTGATGAAAACAAAAGGGTGTTATAAGTTTGCCCTATCTATGTATCTGTGTCTTTGTATCTGAGGATCTCTATGCCTGTCTGTGGCATCGTAGCTCCCAAATGGATGTATCGATTTTGATCTATTTTTTTATTTGAAAGGTGACTTAATCGAGAGTGTTCTTAGCTATGTTTAGTCTAAATAAAGCGGGGGTTTTTTAAATTTTAATTAAGATTATTTTACAAATAACCAATTCTGAGGCAATGTCTTACCACTTAATGGAGTGTGGATCGGAGGTTTTTAGATATTATACTTAATTTAAGATACTGCCACTCTTACAACTCCTGAAACTTTTGAGTACTTAGATACTTGTGGCACGAATTTAATCATAGGTAATACTAACTAGGGGACTTAATTGAGTGAGGAGTTCAAGACTAGGATGTGAGATTTATATACTTAAAACTAACTTTAAATTTGAACATCAATATTCTAAACTTATCTCTTACATAAATACACATACTCTGAATCAGTTATGTCGCAATCTTACTCTATCCTTCCCTCTCTTCGCATTATGTTAGTTTCGCAGACCTCATGAACATCATACTTATGTTAGTTGTACTTGTACATCTCTACCAGCAATTATTTTGTCAACTTAGATAAGTTTTCCACTTTGGGTTATCTGGAAGAGATCGCTTTTTAGCGATAAGATCGCCTATTGTATGCTATCCATCGTAGTTGTTATGTACATGTACATTTTATTCTGGTGTGCAATAAAGAGTTTTTGTACTGTATTGTATGTTATACAATGACCTATTTCAGATTGTTGATAACTGTTGTCTTGATGGATTGATGGGTACCTACCCTGTAGCACAGGTTTGTCAACGCTATATGGGGGTGGGGGCCCTTGGGAAATTGCTTTATGTAGCCAGTGTTAGAGTTGAATATAAGTTTTAACTATTTTTTGTCACATATTTTTATATCACATTAAGAATAAAGACCAAAACCCAGCTGTGAGGCGGTTACGGGTTACGATAGTAATTAATCATTCATTAAACAGACAAGACAATCTTTCAGAAGGTGGGTGTTGTTCAGTGGAGTGTCTAGGCCTTCAGAACAAGGCAAGCCCATTTGTGTCGTACAGCCCAGGATCTCATGATCTTTGGCTCGACGACACAGACCACTCCATTCCATATAACAGCTGCAGAGTGATGATAGTAAAAGGTCACGAACAACAATTACTTTTAACTTCAAAAATTTAACTTCAAACATAATCAATTAATGTAATAAAAAACATTATTACATTAGCATGTTAATTTATAAGTATTTACAAATTTCCTCAGATAAATCGATACAGATAAAGATATTTCAATTCGTTATTCGAAAACTCATATTATTTATTACACACACATATACCTACGCAATACTCGATCAAACTTCACAGTATATTCTAGTTAACAAGTTCAAAAACGTGTTAAATAGAAATAAAGCTCTTAAAAATAATGTGCGATACCTCATTCGATTCGGAATGACATCTAGAATAATGTTTTTAAGGGTTTATTACCACATAAAAAAAATGCGATTGTTACTAACAAAATATGATTAAAAAAAGATATTTAGTTTTTTGTTTACAAAATCTCGGTGAAAAAAATATATTGATTTTTCAAAAAGTTACGCCATTGTTAATTAACAAATTTTTTCCAATCTCTGTTTTTATAAATTACGGCATAAAAGTTTAAATATTGGTCTATAAATTTTTCGCTTCGTGGAGCTCTTCTTATTTAGGTACTGAATAAAGTTATGCAAAAAAATTATTAATTTTATTAATTTGTTAATTCTATTTTTTTTAATTAACAAAAAATGTTTATAAAAAATGTTACCAAAAAATTTTTTTGAGTAATATCTTATTATTGCTGTTTTTGCATCTAATATAGGTATTATTAACATTGGAAAAAAATTTTGCGTCATTTGTTAAGAAATTGTTTATAAACAAATATAGACAAATATTGTAGAATTTTTTAAAAATTTTACCATCGTATTGCATAGGTGATGTAATGATTTCTTTTTTTAATTTTATTAAATCATTTTTTATTGTTTATAAACATTTTGTTATATTTCTAATGTTAAAAGAATTAATTAAGAAATTATTTTAATCTTAAAAGTCAACATTGACCCGTTTCAATGGATTAACAGAGAAATATTTTTTATAAATAATTTAATTGTTCATTAACTTAACAATTTGAAAAATTATACTAACCGTTACCACGTATTATATTTTTTCGAAAACTTCAAAAAATTACAAAAACAACCATAAATAACAAAGTATAAAAAAAATTACATTTTTTTTTGCACAATACAAAATAATTTCACATTTTTTTAGGATACTCTACAAAAACAAGCGTCTAAAACTTTTTAGGTACAAAGGCTTTTTACGTACCTTTTAGGCAAAAGTGTTTAAAATAAAACTTGACTAGGTACCTACATCCTATTTCGGAACCAGATAAATCACCAGAACCAGATAACGTTTGGAAACAGAAAGCGTTCAGTTTCATAACATTCAAAGTGTCTCCAGTTACAGATTACAGACAACTCTACTTGAGTGAGTTTTAGGTAAACTGATCTCTTGCTAATTTCCTCCTCGGCAATGCGTCGTTGATGTCTTTACTACAAGATCCAAAGATAGTGATGACACTTACCATCAAGTGCCCTCTAATGGTTTAGCAGCTAGTCATTTAAAATATTTAATACTAAGTTACTAAGTTAATGTGCTCACCACCTTGGACCACATCTCCACTTACCATCAGGTGGGATTGTGGTCAAGCATTAACTTATTTGTGTAAAAAAAAATCGAAATTATTTCATTCGACTCGAAATAATAATATTAATACTACATTCGTATAAAAAATACCCACAGAACATTTAATTAAATGTTCTAGCAGTTTATGTTAGCAGCCTATAGGTACTTTCAGTAAAGCTATAGGTATCTTCAGCAAAGAGCTGGAGGTATGATTAGCAGTACTACCTATCAGATGTATTCTTAAACCTCCTTCGGTGTTCTGTACTGTCATGAATATTTAGACAACAGTGTCCACAAATAAAATAGTAAATTAATGGGTTTAATTAAATAGACAGACGGTGCCCGCGTCTTACCTTCTAAGGGAACTTTCAAAAATCTTTTCTTAGTACATATAGGGTTGCCAGATGGAATTCAAAAGGAGGACATGTCCTTCTTTTCCATGTTTTGTCCTCCCGTCCTCCCTTACCTACTGTGAGGCCTCCTTTTTGCTAAACATCGTTGAAAATTTTACTTTCAACGTAGATGTGGAATGAGTTTTTTCATTGATTAATACTGACTGGAACAAAGAGAAGAATAGAATAAGTGTGCAGTCAGTTAAATCTTTAATTCTTACTCTTAGATTTTAGACAACTTAAAAAACATGACATGTTAAGATTTTCATAATTATTTGTTGAAAAACCAAAAACTTCTAACAAAAATTGGCAGCTCAGCTAAATATGATTAAAATTAAGTAAAATAATATAAATAATTCGTTTAATTTGTGAATGTCTTTCTTTTCTACAGAAAATCCTCCTTTTTAGACCCATCTGCGCTCCTTTATTAAATTATCATTTGGTATACCTAGCTTAGTACTTCCCCACACTATGTTATCATGCTTTACATGCTTGTCGGTATATTGAATCAGGCTGTGATTTGTCCATCATTCAGGAACCGTTAAGTAAACAAGTAAATTGTTTGGCTTTAACTGCCCATAGAGGGCGCTACTTGGGTTGGTTTAAAGACCTCGCGTACGCAACTAAGGCATATGGCACAGTATCGTCAATTGATGCTTCCTTGCATCTTGCGTGGTACCCAAGAGTACGAACTTTGTCTACGGAGCGGCATTGTCGCATTTGCTTGTTTCATTATGCAGCTTGCATGCAGACATCAAATGAAGTGCCGTGGACAGTAGGTTTATAACATATCAACTTGTAGGTAATGCAATATGACCACGGGCGACGATGATCTGCCATCCGTGTTACACGCTCGTTGGTCGGCTATTCAAAAAAATCCACAAACATCGGCGTTTAAATTTCTTGTATTTGTGTATCCATAAAACTTTATCAGATATTATACCATATTATTGTGTGCGTTTGCACTCCGTTTGGGGTGCATACGAGAAACACTTATTTTCTAACAACGTCCTCGTAGCAAAGCGAAGAGTTCCGGAATCGATTCCCTGCCATTGCAGATATTTTTGTGACGGATTTTATCTTGGGTCATGTGTGTTAGTAGTAGCGGTCCTAATGCGTTGGTGTATCCATTGATATCATTTTGAAACCTCGCCTTTTTAAACAGTTTTATATACTAGTATTTTCTTATCTTACCCTGTTGGCGTAGGTCAAATCTTACAAGCTTAATAAATAAATAAATAACGCTTCACACTCATAGCCCCACACTAGGATTCCCTGTGTCGTGGGTGCCATGGACAACACACAAGACAGGGACATTCACACCCAGACCGAGAACAGAAATTCAAATTAATAAGACCTAGGTAATTCCCTATATCTTAAGGAGTTGAAATTTTATATGCTGCTTTAATTCTAATGACAATACATTTTTGTGATATGCATGTCCTAATATTGCATTCAAGTTTGACTCCAGATAACAGATCATAGTCACATTATTTGGTTTAGTAATATTACTTAGTTTGTCTGCATTTGCAATATAAAACCGTGCATTTATTTTTTAAACTATTACCTAATTTATAAAGTATCGCATCTTTCGACGCTATTTTCATAGAAACAGATGTACCGATAGATGACATATTCCACAACTAGTACAGCCCTCCCTTTGTTTTCGGTTTAGTAAAAATCCCTAATTTTATGTAATTAAAATATTGCCAATATTCCTTAAAACAAGAGCATCATATTGGTGAATTTTTGAAATATATCAAGAAGTATTTAAACTTATTTATTACAAACAAATAAACAAACAAATGAATCAAATTTTTCTTCTGTGTAATAATATTAGTTTAGACAAAGCGACTAATTAAATTATCCAGATCAAAGTAAATTATTTATACAAAGCGATTAATTATTATAATTATTATCATAGATAGGTGCTTAAAAAAATACTGAAAGCCAACGCACAGCAAGCCACAGACCACGAAGCGTGAAAGTTTGTACGGTGGTTCCTTACAATATACTCGTAGTTTAAGGGAGCACTAAGAAAGGATTTTTGGAAATGTATTCCCTAAAGTATAAAATGGTTGTGTAAATTTTCCACGGAGGAAGTCACGGGCTCCAGTTCGTAATGCAGTAAAGTTTAAAACATAATACCATATACCAAAACGTCTACCTACAAGAAGCGGTCGAAATCTATACTATTCGTTAATAATAATAAATAATATATAATCTTGAGTCGTAAATCTCATTTACAAAATGAAGTTATTTTGGATCACATGTCTACGAATTGTAGCTATATGTTAGGTATAACTAAAAATAAATATATGGGTAAGTCTATGTTAACGATATAGTTAGTTTTAAAGGAAATGGGATTCAAAAATTAGTGTGAATCAGATACCGAATCCAAATCCAATCCGAGACAAACGAACTTCCCATACACAGACACACACACGCACACGCACGCACACACACACACACACACACACACACACACACACACACACACACACGCACGCATACCGAACCGGTCACGCATTTAACAACCTGCAAGTTGATTTAACGTAAAGCTTTATACTACGAACAACATGATACAAAAACACCATAATTTTTATACGTCTGTGAATCGTTAAATTTTTTCTTGTTCAGACCCTGTGCCTCCAGTTAGCATTCCTTAAAGCGATGTATGATTATTCTTTGTTTACGTCGCTATCGACAAGTTCCCTTCTGGAAACAACTACATATAAATATTTTTATATATTTTGGTCGCAGTGTGGAGAGCTAGTTAAATAGGTTCCTCGCCTCTTTGAGTCTTTCTCGGTATAACGTGACCGATAAATAGCATTACGGACGTCCCAGGGTGGTAGTCACCACTTATCGTCTTGTATCGTATAATACTATTGACATAAAAAAAACTGTTGCATAAGAAAAAAAAAATATTTTTCAGTTAAGGTCGAAGGTAAACTTGATCATGGCCTCCAATAGGTACAGCTACCTTTTATAAATTAGGACAATACCAACTTCTATTAAAATCATATACACCTTTTTATATTTTCACTATGTTGCCTTCTAATACAAAGATGATTTATGTTGTCACGGTTGCAAGATTGAGACAGGCAGTTTTCAAAAGGATTTCCATTGTCCTGTAGTCTTGCCACGTGCTAACATATCCCGTATGTCTGGGATATCCTGGATGTGCACTGTCACAACTCACACATCACAATTACAGTGTATATGTAACGCGATAGTCATATCTACTGATTCCATACCTACTTTGCTTTAATAATACTTACTTACCAAATACAAGATTCACAGCATTTTTATTTTATAACTCTTCTTTACAAAATTGTCATTCGTCGCCAATAGTTACGACCTGGAAAATAATATAGTTACTCGTTTCCTTCTTCACCGGCAATACGTCGGTTATCAGTCTGGTATACTGACGTCCGTGGTCCGAGTGTTGATTTGTTTCATATTACTCTTTTTCTAGGTACGTACATTTTTTAGGTTTTATTACATTTTTTTTTAAATAATATAATATCATAGTTCTAAAAACTGTATCAGTCTGAAATACTCATTAGTGACAGAGAACCCATAGTTTTTGGTTCCTCTTTTGCAAAAATAAATAAATAAGGTTCAAAAATTATACGAATTTGAACATTGGATAAAAAATAGTTCAAACATCAATTATAACCCTATACTTGGCAAAGATTTTTTTGGTAAATATTTGTAATTTACACCATAAATATTGGATTAAGGATGAGTCAAAATCATACAAAAAATACAAAAAAAAATTATATATATGTAGATTTGGAAATATAGCATGTATCTTTCTGTGCACATTGCCAGCTTTGTAGAGTAACACTATCCAAAAATCGTGTGCACTATTATGCACATTGCCATATGCCGGGATAAATTAAAACATGCTATGTTTTTTATAAAGAAATCTTTATTTATTAAAAACTAATTAAAAAATCTTTTATTTTTCCTTGTAAGATCTAAGAGATCAAAAATCAGTATCTTTTACAAAGATAATTCTACTTATATACTATTTATTTATTATTCTATCACAAAAAAGCATTTAAACGGAGCACCGTTTATACACATATATTTTTTTAAATACTACACTACTTATTAACATTAGAAATATGAGATCTACAATCAGACTTAGGTATTAAAGAGATCCAAAAACAAAATTTGATCTTTCAGATCAAGATAAATATCAAAAAAGACAAAAAATAAACAGTCACTTATCCCGAATTATTGTACAAAATGACAAAAATCGAAAAGAAAAGACTTTGAATCAAGAAACTTAGTTATGGTTTCATGTGGTAATCATAAAAACAATTACGATCCTCAACCAAACAGAGGCGTACATTACATTTAACACAAACAAATTTGGTCTGACCCTTTATACAATTCTTGCATCTGCCTTTGCTAGTAAAAGATGGCAAGTGCCCAATTTGGTCATATCGGCCATAGTCAGATGTTTGAGGTGTGACAAAATGTGCACCTCTAGAGGACCTAGCAATTAGTTTTGTCCTTTGGAATGTGGCAAGATCATTGCTTATGGCGAATCTAAAATCTTTCAGTTTCATATGCTTAGAACCTTCTGCTTCACGACGATAGATTAGCCAAGAATTGTTGACACATATATCTAATATTTGTGAATATAAAGGTATATACCATCGGTGTGCTCGCATCTCCGTTCGGTACAGAGCAACCAGCATGTCTGCTAGATCTACTCCTCCCATGCTACCGTTATAGTGTTTTATAATGTTGGGACATGATACGGGTGCTCTATTTTTTGTCTCCTTGCAATATCGCATCACTTCTTGCACTGGTTGAGAGTCGGTGTACGTACTTGCTGCAGTAACACATTTATTGTCGAACCATTTTACGATTGCGATTTTGGTTTCATTAGAAATGACTTGAGCGAAAGATCCACGACCTCTTTTCTTTAAATTTTTATCAGATGGCAGTTTAGCTGCAGCTCCTCGAAGTCTGTTTTGCCTGATGGTCCCCAATGAAAAGATACCATATTCATTTCTCAAGTGATTTAACAATTCCAGAGAAGTGAAAAAATTGTCAAAGTACAGCACTGAACATTGTTTTTGTTTAATTGTCTTAGCTAAAGCCAATACCACTTTTGCACCCAAACCCATGCCCAACTCGTATTCAGTAAACTCATTGTAACGGAATGTATCTTCACCACCGTAAGTCAAGAAATCGTAAACAATTCCGGACACCCCTGCACGAACGAAGATTTTGAATCCCCATTTCCGGGGTTTATTTTTAATGTATTGCTTTCGTGATCCAGCTCGTGTACCTTTATAAGGCACCATCATTTCGTCTATGCTAAATCGAGTTTCCTCTTCAATTTTTAGGCAATTATGACGTACGCTTTCTAAAAGAGGTCTCACTTTATAGTACCTGTCTCCATTGTCCAGTAAATTATCAGCAAAGTGTAAATATCTTCGAATTTGTTGAAATCGTTTCAAGGGCATTATATCTGCAATCATATTGTAGCGGAGCTTCTTAGACCAATAATCTGTATAAGCTGGCATATTTACTATACCCATCAATATTTGAATCGCCATAAAGTCTCTAATTTCATCGGTTGTGACATTGAGTGACGTGCCTTTTGCTTGCGTGTGGTACAAATTAGTTTGATGGACAATCAACTCTATAAGACTGTCGTCAAAAAACATTTGAAAGTATTCTAACGGAGATTTAGTTTGCTGAGTTGTCGAGAATATTTTATCTTCAATTACTGCTCTTCCTAAAAATCTTTTCTTACAAGTCCATGTCGTATCCAATCGTGCGACACGTACAAGCTTCTTTTTAACTACTACTGTTGTTTTTTTCTTTGAGCGTGTTCCACTAGATGGAGATGCAGTAGTATGATTACTTGTACCTGTTAAAGGTGAAAATTGCGGAACGTCGAATGCTGGCAACAAGGTGTTTGGAGCTAATAGAGTTTGATGTTTGGTTTGCTGTATTTGGTCATCGGGTACAATTGGTAAAGCAACAGAAGCTAGTATGGACGGTGAGTTTGGGCCGGGAGAATAAGGAGAAGATACTTGATGGCTTGAGTTAGCATTCAATTCAGTGGCAGAAGAAGCTATGGAATTTGTTATGCAAACAATGTCTTCCTCACTATCTGACAATAAATGCAGGTTTTCGAATGAAGAGTCTAGTGAGGGAGGATCTGAACTTACATATGAGTCTTCAAAGTTACGTTTTAGCACAGTATTCCTGGCGTAGTTGAACTCATCTTGAGAAGAATCACTTTCATCAATGTCGGAACCAATCCCAGACTTAGGCACTAAAGCCAGGATTTTTGAGGCCCTTGTGGTACGCTGAAACAAATATAAAAATATTAAAAAATATACAAATACATAGAATAAGTTCATAAAAATCATACCATTTATTCACAAAAACAAAGTATGTACTAACCTAGCAATGTATCTTCAAATGCACACGACAATATTCAGATAATACTGTTGATAAGTTGGCAATGTGCATTTCTAGATACATGCATAATTACACAAAAAATTTACTGATAAAACTGATTTAATTTGGCAAAATACTGTATTTATTCAAAAGCTTATGTACTTAGGTAATAGTCTAGATATAATTATTTTTGAATCTATTGATAAATTATAGGATTTCAATCGATTTTTACCTTGTATGTCGTAGACGCCTGCGCACGGTCCGCCATCTTGCGTTCTACTGAGCGTTTTAGTGTTGCCAATATCCATAATTCATTTTTCTACTAAAACATGACTAATAAACTACGCGACGGGAACGAAAAAAAATAAAAAATCTCCTTGGATTTTGCTCACGGATTTTTAAAAAAAAGTGTGCATTCAGGTGCACATCGTCAAGTATAGGGATAAAAAGAATATTGACATGGGCGGAATATAAGAAAATAGTAATCAACGAGCAATAGGTACGAATAGACACTAAAGAAGAGCCCTGAAGACCGGGAAGGGAATGACTGACATGGACAAAAATTAAGTCGGTCCAGTCTCGCGAGTGGCCGGCGCGGGCGGTGCGCGGTGGGAGCCACCAAATATTCATTCCAATTACGATCTTCCAATTAAACCACAGAGCCTCATAATTAAAGTGATATCTGCGGCACGGGCAAACTAGAGGTGCATAATTGCTCATTATCCGCTCCCAATTACCGCAACTACATCGCACCGATCGTCACCCGCCCCGCCCCCGCACCGCACCCGCACCGCATCCGCACCGCACCCGTGTCGTCGCCGGAACAAGATCGGACGGATCATGGATTACAGATATCGTAAACACTCGATCGGTCCTCGTCGATATCAAAGGTAAGGTGAAAAACGTGTAATATAATTACAGCGATGACTCCCGGGTGGCAGCCCTGCGGCTCGCGGGGGCCGTGGGGGGCGCCGGCGGGGGGCGGGGGGCGCTGGCGGGGGGCGCGGGGGGCGCGGCGGGGTGGCGCGGGCGGCTACCACGCCTTCAACTTAGGTTTTTTAATCAACCGCCCTCTATCATTAGTATTCCGTACTCGGCATAATGGAGTGCGGACGCATATCTATAGCGAGGTGTGTAGCGCGCGGTCGCCGCGCCGTGCGATGAGGCCGCACGACGCACGCCGCAGCCGCATTGCACGCCCTATACTATAGTATAGTATACTAGCAGTGTCACACTGGGACCTAGGGAGTTTAGGGTTGTTTTTGTCTAGTACTGCAGGCCTGGTAATGAGAATTACAGATATTTGGTATTGCCTCATTAATTGTATCTACAGATAATATTACAGCTGAAAAGATAGCTGAAAAATATGATAAAGGAAATAGGCTTTATTTTTAAATAAATAAATAGATATAAATTAAAGCATTAATTGGTTACGATTGAGGAAAATCAGCACATGTACCTAATGTTTTTAAAAAAATTAAATAATTTAAGAGCACTACACAAATCTACATCACCGGATATTTATTTTTATTAATGTATCTCTTGTCATAGCTACTTAAATTCAAACATACCTAAGTGATTGCATAAGTGTATCTATAATTGTGTCAAAAAGAAAACGATAATTTTATTCACATATCTACTCACTTAATGATTGTGATTAAACATGATTATTTTATTTTATTAAACATAATATTTCAGAACCAATATATGTAACCTTAATCCTTGGATTGTATCAAACACTGAATAAATATTGTTTTAGGTATCTACTTTACATAGAAGACATAAGTAGGCTTAATTGTATGTTCGCAATATATCCTGTTATTATTATAAATATGAAATTTTTGAGTGTTTTTGACGCAATTATGAAAAAATTTTTGATCCAATTTAGATTTTAACCTAGATTAAATTATAAAATACTTTTTATCCCATAAAAGGTATAATTTAGTGTGGAGGTTCTGTAAAAAATATTTTTCTTTAAAAATGAATCCCATTATTTTATTCCCAAAAAAAGTGAAAAAAGTGAGATTTTCTCATTTTTAGACCAAATTCAAAGTCCATGAGCTTAATATTTAAGCGATAGAGTTACTCCTGCTCATTCAGTGTTGAAGCAAGTTGTTTCAAATAGAAAAAGTGCAACATGCGTTGAGGACCCTGAACTATCAGAATATTATTGATGCCTCACAATTATTAGAATGAAAAGAAATCGAACAAGACATGAAAATAACACAAAATATTAACCCTACCTAGTACCTAAGTAGGTACTTTCCCGGAAAAGTAGGAGTTATTATTATACATAATTCTCAGAAATTTAATATGACACATTTTGTACACTGTTGACTTTTATAAAAAGGTTCTTCGACGACATGCCTTATGTTTACATGATTCTGAGTTAATTTAAAAAAACAGTTATAATACACTAAAATGCATTTACTGTTGGTCGTGTTATTTCATATTTGACAAAGCGTGTTACACAAAACTCCAGCACTCACGTCAACTACACACTAGCATGTTGTATGGACAATCTTGAAAGAGTCGACTGCGCTTTATGTGAACACATCAAACACACATTAGTCGCGGCAAAAAGATGTCGCAAGAAAGTGGCCGTCGCGGCGTCGCGGCGTCGTGACAATTCACCGTTTTGCAATTTGTTCTGCAAGAGTCACGCTTGTCACGTGTTACTGTCACGCGTTTTCTCATTCCACGGGAAAGTAGGTAACACTCGTGTTAGCGTGACAACATGTTAGGAACTGAAAACGATTGTCGAGAAAGTCATAAAGCGTCGCCCGTGTGACGTAGGTACTCCACAGAAAGTTTTATGATTGGATTAGCATTACTATAATACTAATCTGGTCATTAAGTGTCATAAAGTCACATAAATTATAGATTTTGTATGCAATACTCAAGTATAATAGGAATGTAATATACCTATTCATTAGAGAGACCTCACGAAAATTGTATTATATGATACTTTTTTAAGGTGTGGAACTGAGTATAAATGCTTCAATAGGCCACCTACTAATACTTCAATAGGCCTACCTATTGTAATATGAATAGAACACTGCCGCTCATTTATGACAGAAAAACAACCCATTAGAACGTAAGTTTTTCTAGGTTCGTCCTGGAGCAAGATATATCGTCAGAAGCTGTTTCGTAAACTATTCATTATGTATTGTGTTCTTACGGTGAACCTTGGCAGATGTCCGAATGTCGTCTTCATGTTTTTTTTTCCTGATTCCATAATATTCTGATAATAGTCGATGCGTTATCTGTGTGCAGTGGGCATTGCGCACGTTACATATAAACAGTTGAAGTTCTATACAATCACTCTGGCAAGCAACCTCGCTAGGACTCTACTTGTAGCATTTATGTTTTTATTATTCTTGGCCAGATTCATGAATTATTTTTATGTAATGATATTTAAAGAATTATTTTACAGTGTGAAACCATTATTCTTTTTCATTTTGAATTCTTAAAAGAAACCAATCAATGTTAATTTACAACATTGCAAAACTTAGGCTTGCAGATAATGATAAAAATGATTAAATTATGTGTAATTTAATACTTTCTCATAATCTCAAGTGTGAGCTGCCGCTTGCGTTACTTTCGTGATATAAATAGGTAGGTACTTGATACATTTGATATTCACAAAGCGTCTAACTAACGCAGTGGAGGTGAATCTAGTAGCGGTCGCGGTGTAATAACGGTGTAGTAACGGTGTAGTAACGGTGTAGTAACGGTGTAGCGCACGGTGTGGCGCGAGCGGTCGGCGGCGCACAATGCGTCGCGGACCGCAAAATGCCTGTAACTCGGTTTGCTCCGTCACAGGTCGCATAGAGGTGCACCCGCGCGCAATTATGCACCCTCCGGCCCGCGCGGGGCGAGGGGCGAGGGGCGAGGGGCGCAGCGCGGCCGCGGGAGACCCGAGGGGCGTCCACCCCCCTCTCAATAAAAAAGTGTAGCGCAAATTCGCGACGGGCCGAGTCCTCGCTAGGGCTGCCCGAGTGTTGGTTTTCCTAACAAGTGCGAAATTGCACCCAGACGTAAATGTACGCAAAGCGAAACGCAATTATTTTGTTTACCTCCGCACCTCGGATTACTTCCTTTGTTTGCGGTTTGTTTCATTGCTGGATGCGCTCATTGTGGCCTATTGTATCTCATATTTACTCGTATGAGTAGCTAGTGGAGCCACGGAGCTACCCAGTACGAGGAGTCCCATTCCCACCCGCATGTTTCATGCACACATTATGTATGTATCCACCGCTTTACTAGCGATGGTAAAGTAACCAAAAACATGTTTATGTATTTTTATTTCACACTACCATTCTATAAAATAAGCTAAGCAGTCATAGCTCTGTATGAGTTAATGTTATTTTTCTAAATAAATAATAAAATTTAAGTAGAGAAAATTGTAATAATATTAACACAGATAACAAATCTCCGTTTCACTGCGTGCCATAGATCAGTTCACAATAACAGAAACATAATTATGTTGAGGCCTCTTTTATTTCCTTTGATTTCTTTGTGATAATGGAAAATGATTTTCCCAAACGAAACTTTGTTAGAATGAGTGGGACCTCATTCACGCTGATCCTCATAAAATTCACTACAGAATATAATAATAATGAATGAGTTTATGTAAATAGAAATAGGATGTCGGTATCTGACGAGACCGCAGTCGTCATCGTCTTTAGAGTGGAAACGCAATGATGTTTAAACGTCATAATATTATCTGTTTCGAAATAATTGTCAACAAAATACAAAATACATTCAGTAAGAACGTGGAGAGGGTTATGTGTGAGGGTAAAGTAGACGTTAACAATTACCACATTAATACAAATAAGGAGTACCTACGCACAAACACGTGGAAATAAAGGGGCTTGTTGAGACCTCCGACAATTGATCACTTATTGCTATCTGTCCAACACAATACAGACAAAAATAACAGGACAACGTATCGGATATTGTATAGTAGCTTTGGTTGACCACTATACTTAACTCGTTTAGACCAGACCAACTTGATTAAGATCAACTGAAGTTCTAATCATCCATTTTGCATGATGTCAATCCCCATAATATTATGTAAAACGAATATGTGACCAGTCTAACCTAAAATATATTCAAGCCTAAAATTTACCGGTTTAATCACAAATGAATCGACATGACTACAAAATAAGGTATCAATTTAATTCAATTTTATTTCACGTAAACAGAAATTACAGTGCCAGGCTGTCTCGACGATGCAATGAACGAATTTTTAACCGCACATAGTAAACTATTGTCACTTATATTGTAAGTACTATAACAAATATGTATCTATAAACAATATTCATATTCTAGCTACGAGTTATTACACACCCACTAAAAACATATACCTAATCTCGTCGATACTCGGTTTGCAGAATTAAAGCTTGTAGAGTCAGATTACTCAGCTATTCATGAGATCTGATAGCTTTTTCAGTGAAAGCGATATGTACTTCTAAATATTGGCAACCTATGTTCCATGAAATGTGTAAGTACCATACACACCTTAGATCAGAAGGTGATCCAGTGATCCATACGTCAATCAATCTACTGTTTGTTATTGCAACCGAAGAGCACCAGGGCTCTTCTAAGGGTTACAAGAGTTTCATGTTTAGAGCCAAATAAAAATATTGAGATAGCGATATTAATTTTCAAACGATTAAAAAATGTTTAAAATATCAAAATGTTTACAGAAATATAAGTAACCTGGTTTTCTTATTACTGAGGAAGAGTAAAATTATTGGTGAAATGTAAGGGCTGTCGTAATGTTACTACGTGGAATAAATACGAGGATGATAATGATTATAATGAGTAAAGCTATAGGTACAGCTTGTAGCCAATGAACCCCACCCAGTGTATACGGGTGCGTCGTTACAATGTTAAGTTTAGAATTTGGTGACATGAAGCATCTTAAGATACCATCGAGCTGATACGAGTCCCATCGCTACGCCACAGACATGACCATGACTAATAGTAAATATGATATGATAAATGATGAATAGTAAGTATGAATAATAACTAAATAATAGGGATGTTGACACTAACTGTAAATTCATGTTTAAATTATTAAAGGAAACATTCAAAAACCTATTATATAACATTATTCTTTTTTCGTAATCAATCCCAGTAAATTAAATATAATTAATATAAAATGTTATAAATAGTACTCACTCTCACGTGACCTCAAACGCCATTTTGAGCTTATGACGTCATTGCTCGTATTTTACGAGTATATGGAAGTTCGACAAACTTCAGTAGACCGATAGTATTGAATATAGTTTACTGACGTCACGTGACATTTTTGGAGGGAAATTTGATAATATGATATAATTTTTATTTATCAATTTTTGTTTTTAAATTGAAGAAATTTCGTTTTTTGAAGTGAAACTTCTTTAAAATCGTTGTGATTTCAAACCGGATGCAACGGAAAAAACGACAGGTAAGAGACACAAATACAAAAATGTGTAGGAAAGAATGAGACAGAAATATACTCGGCAAGCATGCATATAATATAACTGCTAATTTCGTCGTTGAATCTAACTTCTCCGTAGCTCAATGGTCAGGACGTAGATACACAATACCTGATGCGCAGGTTCGCGTCTCTCAGTATTTCTTTTTTTTTAGTTTTATTTTTATAGTTTTTAAATACTTTAAAAATGCTCTTTTAAATATTTTCAAAGAATTTATCAACAAAAAATAAGAATTTCATTTTCGTTGTCAAGCTTGCTTATTTAATATCTGTCGATCGACTGACCGATTGTTGTTTCTTAGTTAGTCGCTAGATGGCGCGCTACAGTAATTTTGTGTAAGACGGCTGCTAGATGGCACTTTATAATTTACGTGTTGTTGTCGAGGGATTTTTTATATCTTGTTTAGTTTCACTTCTATCGTGTGTGAATCGCACACACACCTTTTTTTTCGTGAATATTAAGGCTCTATCTTTGAAATAAAGTTGAATTCTAAAATTAGTCAACATCCCAATTATGTAATCACACCTACTTCCAGAAAAAGTATAAAATATAATTTGTCCGGCGAGCACCACCGAGCACCGAGGCGCAGCGCCACGCACCGCCGCGCACCGGTGCGCGTTCGCCACGAAATTGTAATAATTACATACAGTCTGCTTGTTATTTTCAAACTGAAGTTTCTTTGAACTTGTTATTTTACTGTGCGTGTTTCGAGGAATGCAAAGTCTTAGAGTACCCTCCGACCTAACTGGTACCTTGTACGCGGTAATCGCTTCGTGTAAGAAACTTGTTGTTATGTGCACCACACAGCCTACAATATATAAATAATGATTGCTGTCGGCCGCAGCCGCTAACAAGTGGGCGGGTCATTACATCGGGCTCGCGACAACTTACACTCAGGTACCAAGTTATGTATATGGAAATTATTTATTTAAGAACTACCCTTTGCCCGCGACTTCACATTCGCGGAATGTTGAAATTCCTATTACTAATATCAACATTAAATATTTTTTTATGCTTTGAGCAGGCAAACGAGAGAGGCAGACGGGTCACCTGATGGTAAGTGATCACCGCCGCCCATGGACACTTGCAACACCAGGGGCGTCACCAACGCGTTGTCGGCCAAGAAGATGTCGAAATATGCACCGGTTTTAAGGCCTTAATTACCGGTTTTAATTATACAATTATCCGAATCCGAATTCAATATCGTCCAATAACCCTATGTCACGCGCGTTTAAACATCGGTGACTCGTTCCTCTTTTGTCCCCTATTCCCCTGTGCAACAAAAAATCTCAAGATTGTTATTAAGTTTAGCTTTTTATTGCTCATATGAAGACTTGTAACGATAAATGCCAATATGTTTAGCCAAATATGTAACGAAGTTCATTATCGCGCGTTGTGAAAGGAGGCTAGACGGAAAAAATTCTTACGAAAAGTTGTCACGACACTTTTTGATTCTTACGAAAAGTTGTCACGACACTTTTTGCTATTTTACTTATGTTAGGGCCAAAGAATCTCAACAGCGTGATTCAGAAAGTTGTACAGCGCCATCTAGTTTCATATTGCTGAATCACACTGCTGAGGGCGTAAAACAATACAAGTATACTGTTGAGATTCTTTGGCCCGAACATAAGTAAAATAGGAAATATTGAAAGGAACTTCGTTCCATCCGGGTGTCCCTTGACACCTCTCAAGTTTTTATATTTTTTTACTTAAGCTTATTTTTCTACACATTCAAAAATTAAATATTTAACATAAAGTTCAAACAATAATTTATTTCTTGTTGACGCGTAGTCCCTGCTGGGTGCCTCCTCAAACTTAAACCAGTTTTCTCGGTTTGTGGCTACCTCCATCCACTTTCCCCTGATTTGCTCTTTATACCATCCGCTCATATTTTCCATTGTTGGCCTACACTTCTCTTGCCTACTGGACCATTCCACCTTGTTGCTTGGATTGTCCATCTTTCATCCTGGTATCTAGCTATATGCCTTGCCCATTTCCATTTCTGTACCAGACTATAATATATTTAATGCGTCGTTTATATTTATTTTCTTGCGGATATCTGCATTTCTATTTTTTTGTATTCTCTTCAGTTTCAAAATACTTCTCTCTATAGCATGTTGGCAGGACAGGATTTTGTTTTTTAATCTTTCTGTATATTCCCATGTTTGGCTTGCATAGGTAAGACTTGGGAGTATGCACGAGTCCATTATTAACCTTTTTCATCTTAAGGCTGTATTTTCCTTTCAATATTTGTTTTTGTGCCCAGAATCCAATATTATTTCAATATTATCAATCTTCGCAAGAAACATGAAATGGATAGGTTTCCTGCGAGGATGACGCATAAAACTCATAAAGCAGGTCTGTTAAAGAATAAGTTTCCTCATTGAGAAATCTGTCGCCTCGTCATTAAGTCTATACTGACGTGTGCCAACTCAGATAAACTTTCATCGGATGGACACTGAATAATCCAGGATCCCTAGTTCATTTTTGCACTTTGATTCAAGCTAATTTTTCGTTCCCAGCGACAACAGTTTGTTCTGATCGTATCTAAACGTTTACGGACTCATATTTCCGAATATTTTATACCCAAATATTGACATAGGTGCCGTTATTTAAAAAAAAAAGGTATAGGTACATAGGTAGAAAAATGTTTCTGAGTTCTGTGGAAAGTAGGCCTGTGCAATTGATATGTCTCTATGATTAAACGTATCTACATGTTTTGTGACTGGTCCTGGGTGTTTATGGTTCATGTGGTGTGGGATGTACCACCAACTGAAACCTGGAGCAGTTATTCGACTTTATTGTACAATGAAACTTAAGAGAAAAAGAATTAATGAAATTAAATTATTAAAATTTATTTATAACTAAAATAAATATAATATTAATAATGAAAATAATTTACTACCTCCCTGCATTTTCGTAAAACAAAGTAAACAACGTGAACGGAGGAAATGTAACATGCTCTTACCTCTTCACGTAGTTAAAGAATGAAAGAGAGCTACCTATTATCTACTAACTTTATTATTTCATTTTGCTCTTCCTCAATATTTTAAGTACACGTATGGTTGTTTTATTTATTGTTTATTTATAACGTTTCACACTCATAGGCCCCACACTAGTATTCCGTTTTAAAGAGTTTTATTGAGCTTGCCCTGTTTGTTTGTTTGTTTTTTTAGGTCAAATCTTGGAAGCCTAATTAGACCTGACTCCACTTATGAAGGAGTTGAAATTTAACACATTGCTCTAGTTATGATGATAATACATTTTTCTGATAAGCTTGACCTGATATTACACAAAGGTTTGATTCCAGCCGAGGGAACTTCTGGTAAAGAGTATAGTCCCAATTTTTTTCTTTATTATCTACTTAACAACCATGACCCCATAAAACCGTGTATTTAGTTTTTTTTAACTATTAACTCCATACCATCGTTATTCAATGTGAAGTCATTAGATAAAGTTGTTAGGGAAGCATGACGTTGTGTATCGCTATTGTGGGCCTGCCTGTCGGTCCGTCAGTCTGCCTGTCTGTCTGTCTGTGGGGTGGCGGCGGCAACAATGGACACCTTGTTACTGGGTTGATTGATATTATCTACATTGCATGGCATGCGGCTGACTGGGGCGCGGAAACTCCGCTTCTTTGTTTATCATTATTTAGTTGTATCGGTTGTCTGGATACTTAAATGATTTCAAGTTACTACTAGAGTTTAGTTTCTTTATTAATATGTTGGCCCGAAAAACGATTTCCTGTCTTAATTTCAAATAAATTACTGTCGTTTAATAAATTATTGTTATTACAATAATTAAATGCCCTGGCAGCATTTCAATATATCGATTACTTAACTCAATCCTTAGAATTCTGAACCAAATAAGAATTCTAAACAAGTAAACCAATTTATTGATACGTTGTATGGTAATACGTTTCATAACTTTTGCTATGACAGCATTCCAATATCTCTCACATTTTAAATGTACTTCAGACCGAAGCGCTTGTTAGATTCAATGTGTAATGGTTATGGAAAAGACAAGAAATATAAATTGGAAGTCATGTTATAAAGCGAGAATCGACAAATATTTGCAACTTGTACTATTATTAATAAAGGTAAACCAAAAAAGCACAATGACTAGTTATTTTTCATGATATTGTGACTTTTTCATATTATTATGGAGGTATGTAAATGATACACATTATTTGCGGCAATTAATTTATTGAAACCCTTAGTTCGCAATGTGCTTTAGTCGTTGGGGAAGAACTAAGGGGAAAGAAACCCCAACGGCACAAGATTACCGCAGTAATATTATATTATATCATTCCACATTTCGTATCAATATTACACATTTTAAAACGGAACAAACAGTACGACAATATTGAATTGAAAGCTGGCTTCCAGTATAGCTTTACAACATTATGACACTACAATCGTTTTAATTAGAATGATACTAAACAATAATTAAATAGACTGGCAGAGTAACATTATAGAAGTATTTCAAAGTACTTAACTTCTGCAGAAGAGCAGCTCACACACTGAAAAAAACGAGACAATTACAAACACTCGCTTTTATCAACCCAACTGTCTACCCCCACACCATAATTACGAGTATCACCTGATATACCTACCACAGACAAGACAAACAATTTGTAATTCTACGTAAAAAGATCGTAATAAATACTAATAATAATAAACACAATTCAATAACTGATTTAAACAATTCCAAATCATCAAAATTAATGGCATTTTATAAAATAATTAAAATATTACTACCGGCAAACAATTTAACTTCCCGTTACAAATAATCACCTATTTTAAAAATTAGCAAGTAGTTGACATTTAACGTTGCTATAAATTTTCAAATACCTTATTTTAATTTTATGTATATTGTATATTATTACCAAATCGTACAATAATATTGTCTATCTAATTGTACAATAATATTATATTACCATATTTCAAGTGTTTCATGTTACGATTAATACAAATAATACAAGTTGTCAAAATATAAGTACATTATCATTAATGGATACGTTTCCTTTTTATAAAAATCTAAATTTCATATTTTCTATTTATTGAGCAATTATTACATATACCTACATTATAAATATACAATATCTCTCACGGCCAGACTGACATGTACTTCGCTCTCGAAGTACTAAAAATACTACATCGTTATACATACTAAGTACACAAAAATACCAAGATAATATAGTTCCTACTACATTTACGAATATTGTCTCTTTTCACATTAAGATAAACACAAGTAAAGATATTTCATTTCATTTCATTTCATTTCATAAGGGCCCACTAGCCTCCCACCTGCTGCACATGAGTAAGGCTAGGGCATTTAAATCAGTAGACATTATCAGCAGTTCCTTCAGTAATAGGGATGTTGACTAATTTTTAGGATTTAATTTTATTTTATAGATAGAACCTTGATATTCACGAAAAATAAATATTATAAAAATAATAATCTTCAATTTAAAAACAAAAATTGATAAGTAAAAATCATTATCAAATTTCCCACCAAAAACGTCAAAGTTTGTTGAATTTCCATATAAAATAGGAGCAATTACGTTATATTCTCAAAATTGCGTTTAAAGTCACGTAACAATGAGTACAATTTTTAACATTTAAAATTAATGATATCTAATTTATTGTGATTGATTTCAATAAAATAAGGCCTTAAAATAGGCCTTTAAATGTTACCACTAATACTTTAGACATATTTTTTTATTAATTTATAATTAGTGTCAACATCCCTATTTGATCTAGCCTCTCACCTGCTGCACATGAGTCAGACTAGAACTTCTCAGAAGACATAATCAGCAGTTTATTTATTAATTTGATCTAGCCTCTCACCTGCTGCACATGAGTCAGACTAGAACTTCTCAGAAGACATAATCAGCAGTTTATTTATTAATTTGATCTAGCCTCTCACCTGCTGCACATGAGTCAGACTAGAACTTCTCAGAAGACATAATCAGCAGTTTATTCATTGATTTGATCTAGCCTCTCACCTGCTGCACATGAGTCTAGACTAGAACTTCTCAGAAGACATAATCAGCAGTTTGTTCAGTAATATCATCCAGCCTCTCACCTGCTGCACATGAGTCAGGCTAGGACTCTCACTCAGTAGACATAATCAGCAGTTTGTTCAGTAATTTAATCATCACTTCTTAAATTATCCTTACACAATTATTATTGCATTTCATTTCAAAATTTACCCATCCATTGTATAATATTTCATTTCAATCCACATCACGATTGTGTGACAAAACGTAAACTAACAATATCGAAGATACTAAATATCTTTTCCGTTTGGCCATCCGATTCAAAACAATTAGTACAAAATTTAACAGTGATGATTAATTACTACAATAACCGTAGACAATAGTAAATTGCTATCGTTACTTACTTACTTATAACATAAACTTAATTGAAACTAAATAAAAAAAAAATATTGTGAAATTAATAGAATTAGATCTTTTAATTGTATAAGATCTTTGTGTAAGATCTTTTAATTGTGTTTTGTCTTTTAATTGTCTAATTGTGTAATTGAGTAGTATGTGTCTAATATCTAAATTCATCATAAATCATTGTGGATAAATCTTAAAGATTATATTATGTAATGTATGTAGAGTCATATTCCTTGCTATATACTCTCACTGGGGCTATATTACATACAAACATTTCAAAATAAAATATATAAAAAAAATCTTTTGAAATAATATATTAATTATTAAATTAGTTATTAACCCCTTCCAAGCGGCCGTAACGTATTTTCGTGACAGAAAAAAAACATCCTAATACGGTGCCGCGTCTACATAGAAGTTTCACTTTAAAAAAAAAAACGTGATATTATTATAAGGAGGAAAGATTTACATTTTTGTAAATTCGTAATGAATAAACTCAAAAACTACTCGACCGATTTGAAAAATTCTTTCACAAATTCCAAACTACATTATTTCTAAGTTAATAGGCTGTATTTGATTGTGATTATTAATTAGTTGTTTTTTTTTTTTTGCAAATCGCGTAAGGTTCAGTTAGTAATACATAAATGTTTATATCGTAAACCCTATTAAAAATATTACAGCAAATTATATTACATGTCATTGTAAATGTAATAAAAGTAAGAAGCTAAGATTTCTTCAAGATTATTTGAGAAATATCTAAACAGTTTCTACTCGTAATGCAATTTTCACACAGTACCTACTGCGCTATTTTTGTTTCAATTGTACCAACAAAACAAAAATGTCAATTTAAAGAACATCTCAGTCACATAACGGTTACTTAAACTTCTCCTTAGTATAGAGACAAACAAAAAAAAATTCACTCTCATGGACAATTAAAGTATAAAAATACCTTTAAATAATTATTATTTTATGAAAATTGAAGTTTTTGAATGTCAAGTCAAATCATCCCAAAAAAATATATACCACTTATTATTGATATTGACAATTAGCAGTACCTACCTACTACCTTTATTTTATTTCAAAGAGAAAAAAAAAGCTTCTTTACAATATTTTTAAGTAATACAAAAAAGTAAAAAGAATTTCTTGATAATATATCATAGTTTAATAAATCAGATATAATCATAGTTTTAAAAGCATTAAAAATAAATATAAACTTTTATTAACTATCAAAATATTTTACGTGTGGCTACGCAAACCAATAATAAGATTAATTATCGATAAGGTTATTTTGACGTTGGTCCGCACTAGGGTCATTGAAAGTTGACAATATAACTGAGATGAACCAATACTTTACATATTATTATTATTTAATGTCAATAATTAGTCCTGGACTCTTTACGACTTAATAAACGAACCTTTCCGAGTTGGGTCGTAAATATTGTTTTATGTGTGGGTACTACAACGCAAGCTAACTAGCAAATACTAGAAAATTGTTATTTGTGTTTTTAGGCACAAAACTAAATATAACCTAATTGAATCCGAATAACTTATTAGAATTACCAAGTGTTAAGTAAATTTACTAGCACTGAAATTATAATTTGTATTTGAAGAGTTTTACAAAAAAAAGGAAAAAAATAAAGCAGTCTAATTTAAAAAAAAATACAACACAAAATGTGTTATCTTTAAAAAAAACTTATATCTAATGAAACTAACTACTACTAACTAACATGAAATGTGTTATCCACTTTTAAAAACTTATATCTAAAGTAACTAACTACTAATAACTAAAACTATTTAAAGTAAAAAAAAAAAAATTAAATTAAACAAATACAACACAAAATGTTGTTAAAAGTCATAAAATATCTAAATTTTAAAACCTACTATCCGTAAAAATAATTATTATTCTAAGCCAAAACAACAACAGTCTTCAAAACCAGTTCACGAAGCAAACCAAAACCAAAAACCAAAATCAAATCGTATGTCTTTTAAGTTTATAACCTTATCGACTTATTCCTTTACAATATTAATTTCTAACCAAAGTCCAACGCGAATTCAGATTTTCATTTATAAATTAGTTGCCTATGACTTTAGTAATTTACATATTGTGTCATTTGAAAGCGTGATTCAGAACTTGCAAATGAATTTTACTAACGCCATCTATTAACAAAATCCGGAACTAAATATCTAACAACTAACAAAACATCGAGCTTCCCATGGAAATGAGAGCTTTTACCGCGGTAAAAAAATAGCCTACGTTACTCTCCACCCTCCTAACTATCTCCACACACAAAAATCATACCATATAATAGCTTTGTTGCGACGTGAAAGAGGAACAAACAAACACACTTTCGCATTTATAATATTATAGTATATAAGTATGGAGTTATTCCATAGCTAACGACGTCTTCCTTTTGGATTACCTAATTTTTTCTTATTTGTGTAATTATGTTTACGCAGTTATGCATATTATATTATTAGAACATTAAATATTATTCCTAATGATATTTATCCTCTCAATTTACATGATTCAATTATGTACTTTAATTGCTTTAATTAATTTTCAAATAAATAATAAAATTGTCGTCAGTCTACTCTATATTCATATTTCACAAATTATTGTCATACATTTATACCTACATACTGATTCAATCTACAAATCATGGAAATAAATAAGTCATTTTTAGTCTTATTCGAATGTTAAACAAATAACATAGGTACCTACCAAAATAAAAACTAGTTGTGGGTATTCTAAAAGTTTACATCTGGTGTATTGTGTTGTGTCGATATAGATTACGGTTTTGTTTGATTTTAGTATATTATTATTTTGCCATAATAGATTTTATTTTTCTTATCATTTTGTTTGGGTGCCTGGCGCACTAGTCTTTCCCTTTCGAATTTGTTGCAATCTACATAGTGTCTATACTAGGTATATAAATTATAAAGAAATATTAAATTATATGTAAAATATATGTATAGGTACTATTTATGTTCGAAAATTCATTTCATTGTAAGCAGTTAGTAAATAATTAGATAGTCATAACCGAAGAAAGATTTAATTTGTATACCTACTTTGTTGCTATTTAGTACGTCCTATTCTTTGAAACCTCTATATCTACTGTACGTAAAAAAAAAATTGAAAGTTAGTCTTCAATTCTAATCCGATTAAGTCTATTTTTAATCAAATAATTCACAGGTTTTCTCGTGATGTCCGGACAGAGAGAATTCCGCCTCCTTATTGTATGTTTAAATTACTTAATGCACAGAAAAAAAATACATATATATATATAATAAAATCCTTAAACATTATCATAAAACAAAGCCCTTTAAGGGCCTTACCGTTCTTGAAATCACTTCGGTGCTGTTCTAAGGAGATTCCCTTGATCACTTGTTGGATGTTTCAATACTATAATAATTGTCCATCTCGTGACGTAGCAGATCCTTGCGTCGAAAACTTATTATTTCGTCGTCACAGTTCCGCTGGTCCGGGGCCGCAATTTTTCTTCTATTCTGAAACTTGGAAAATAAACACATATTAGGATACATATATTATTAAAAACGCGAGTCCGACTCCTACACTTCTGATGTTAGATTCAATGTGTAATGGTTATGGAAAAGACAAGAAATATAAATTGGAAGTCATGTTATAAAGCGAGAATCGACAAATATTTGCAACTTGTACTATTATTAATAAAGGTAAACCAAAAAAGCACAATGACTAGTTATTTTTCATGATATTGTGACTTTTTCATATTATTATGGAGGTATGTAAATGATACACATTATTTGCGGCAATTAATTTATTGAAACCCTTAGTTCGCAATGTGCTTTAGTCGTTGGGGAAGAACTAAGGGGAAAGAAACCCCAACGGCACAAGATTACCGCAGTAATATTATATTATATCATTCCACATTTCGTATCAATATTACACATTTTAAAACGGAACAAACAGTACGACAATATTGAATTGAAAGCTGGCTTCCAGTATAGCTTTACAACATTATGACACTACAATCGTTTTAATTAGAATGATACTAAACAATAATTAAATAGACTGGCAGAGTAACATTATAGAAGTATTTCAAAGTACTTAACTTCTGCAGAAGAGCAGCTCACACACTGAAAAAAACGAGACAATTACAAACACTCGCTTTTATCAACCCAACTGTCTACCCCCACACCATAATTACGAGTATCACCTGATATACCTACCACAGACAAGACAAACAATTTGTAATTCTACGTAAAAAGATCGTAATAAATACTAATAATAATAAACACAATTCAATAACTGATTTAAACAATTCCAAATCATCAAAATTAATGGCATTTTATAAAATAATTAAAATATTACTACCGGCAAACAATTTAACTTCCCGTTACAAATAATCACCTATTTTAAAAATTAGCAAGTAGTTGACATTTAACGTTGCTATAAATTTTCAAATACCTTATTTTAATTTTATGTATATTGTATATTATTACCAAATCGTACAATAATATTGTCTATCTAATTGTACAATAATATTATATTACCATATTTCAAGTGTTTCATGTTACGATTAATACAAATAATACAAGTTGTCAAAATATAAGTACATTATCATTAATGGATACGTTTCCTTTTTATAAAAATCTAAATTTCATATTTTCTATTTATTGAGCAATTATTACATATACCTACATTATAAATATACAATATCTCTCACGCTCATAGCCCGGTGGCTTGCGTCGATCTATGAAAATTCCTGAGTGTTTTCGTGCTTCGGAGGGCACGTAAAGCCGTTGTTCCCGGTTGTTATCGTAAGATAACAGACGTTAAGCCGTGTCGGAGCCTCTCGGGTGGCATAAAATCTTTCGACCTCCAACGACTTCATAATAACTTCCGGGTTAGTCACTACTCACTAACCCCTCCATCAATCCGCACTAGAGCAGCGTGCTGGAGTATGCTCTAGGCAGCCTCAATCTCTGCAATGGGTTGAAACCCCCCCCCCCCCCAGACCTTTAGTATATGCTCATTACATGAAATAACTTTTCAGAAGTTGATGAGGCATTATTTAAATAACTTTAATTTCTTGGCTGATCCTTTGGTGTTCCTCGCCAGGTACGTCAGACATTCAAGGGGGTTATGAGGCATTTCAATATCGTTAATAGTTTGGCTTATCCCTTGATGTTCTACGTCACTAATCCAGAACTTAGATTTATGTTTCCATAACAGTCGGTTCAGCCGATTTCACGGTTTCTGATTACCAATAAATAAGAACTAAAATTCATTTTTAATACAAGACTTTACATAGTTCGTTAACTTAGTTATTGTTCCTACTTGTTCATTTGTGTTTGTTTCATCTCTACATACACCAATCTCTAGAAAAAAAAATGTACAGAATTGTTTTTATTAAATTGCTTAATTAAACAAATCGATTAGGTAAGATACCCCGTTACAGGAGCAAAGTAGCTGTAGGTGAACGAAGTAGATGAACCAAAATGATGAACACTTTGGCATCAATGTTTTTCTAATTGTCACTTAGAAAGTTATTGCATTTAATTTTATATACTTCAGTATAGTGAGCTTTAGAAAAAGTGAATTTTAGATACGTCTAAGTTTTCTCATAATGAGGAAAAATTTCGAATATTTTAATTTCAACTGAATAAAATAGATATCTCAACTGAAAGCGGTTTCCACAGCAGTAACTTAGGTAACAGCCTAATTATACTGCAGGTTTCGAATGGTTTGTTTTGATTTCACATTTTATGTGTCTCTTATAATGAGGCCTAGGACATAAACACAGCCAGCGTGGTGTAGACAAGCACAATAACAATAACACCTTTATTGTGGTATGTTATAAGTGTCGTCCATGCCACCCGCGACACAGGTAAAAACCTAATGCATCAGTATGAATGTGTAAGCGTAAGCGTTTAATAGCTGAACGTATAAATGTACCTACAATTAAAATAGTAGATTCACTGACATTAAATAATATTTATCTTGTGTCTTCCGAATTGAGAAACGTTAAAACGACAGTTTGAGTATCAGCTTTAATCTATTGTACCTGCTAGTAAAAATCAGTGAATCATATTTTATTATGTCTGGATCCACACACAATGTATAAAAACCGGTCAGGTGCGTTTCAGGCCACGCGCAATGTAAGGTTCCTAAGTATCGACTATTACTCATTAGCTATTTATACTAACATAGCCGTGATAGTTTTCCTTGTAAATTCCTCATAATATAAACTATTTTTGAGAATTATTTCACTTGTCCAACTCCAACCGTTCAGCCAGCAGGGGGGGACACTTGACTCTAACCAAAATTAGCACTTTAAAGCCAAATATTTCGCAAACGAACCCCTTAATCAAATAAACCTGACAAGTGCGAGTTAAACTCGCTTGGAAAGTTTAATTACCGTTATTTTTCTATTTTATTTATTTTTGCCGTTTATTTATGGTCTTAAACCATAGATTTTTTATAGGTTTTCCTGTAGGTAATATTTAAGTAAAGAAATATTCTCTGTATTTTTTTCAAAATCCAGTAGTTTCGGAGATAAGGGGGGAATGGTCAATTTTTGGCTTTAACTTTCGTTCATTCTTGAATAATTTTAAAACTATCCATTGTAAAACTATATCAAAAATATATTTCAGATCCTTACAACAAGCCTTTTCATTTGACATATCACGCGATACCTACGGTTTGTAAAACAGTTTTTGTTTAATTTTGATTACGTTATTTTTTTTCAAATTTCAGTTGTTGACTTTATACCTTCGTCATTGGATCACAAGAAAAGTACATGAGTACCAAATTTCAACTCACTTGAAAATACCCAGACGCACGAGTGGTCCCATAAGGATTCCGTTTTTCGTTTTTTCGTACGTTTACTGATAGGTAGGTACAATATGTAATATTAAAACATACAAACTTTCCGAGAACGTATGCTTCACTCGGAAAGCTCGTCACTAGCACGGTCCGCAGCGCGAGTGTCGTTTATACATGTAAATATTTGTTTACCTACCCATGCCCTAGTATAGGTATCTCTATAAACCGACACCTCCAATTAGGTACTTATCACAGACATCTAAAATTCCTTTTCAGATTCCAATTGCAAATTTGAGAATTAACATTCAAAGTTTTGAAACTTTTACTGCAACCATTCTAAACTCAATTTAAGGTTTTTTAAAAGTTGTATAAGCACGAAATGGCTTTCGAAAAGTGTTATTTGAAGTGGAATAGATTCAAGATCATTCGATAAGGTGGCATGTATACTGGAGTAGAGGGACGAGAGCAGTGTTAGCACTTGGCCTTAGGCGGAGAGTGTACAAGTCGTCGTGTAGTCGACAGTCGTCGCGGAGAGCATTGTTGTAAGAACAGTAAAGAACAACGCTCGGTTGTTCCGCGGATTGCTCTCGAGCTGCGAGTGTTAATAACCAGCTTTAGTTCCGAGAGCATTCCACGAAGCTTAACTTTATAGCGCTCTCAACTAAATACTTCTCAGTTTGGTGCACACTTCTATTTAACGTTTTGCTTAAAAGCGACTTGGATTTATGTGATCAGACTGGTCCGAAGTTTGTGACTCATAATAACTAAAATAGTAAAAGTTGCATGACTTTTGTATTATCAATTAGTTATCATACTTGAAGAAAAACATTATCAAAAACCCTTATTATAGTAAATTGAAAGATTTCTATTATGTTTTCAAAAGTTTATGTAAGTTCAATTTGGACAGCATGGGAATCTATGGTATCGCTTCATTGATGTCCTTAGTGTGGTTGCCAATCACAGCTCGCCTGCTTTATTTTCCAAATGGATACATAAAAACTAGAATGCACACAGTAGATTTCTGCCATCGATTTCTGGAATCTAAGCACATCGGCAGCTACCTACATCACGTTGCAGCAATTTAGATAGCCGGATTAGGATTTATGCTTTTGTAGCTATGAACAAAATCCTGTAGATCGCTGGCAAGTGTTGTTTCATCAGAGAGCTCTTGGTTGGTCAAACCAAGTGGCTTAACAAATTCTTGACCCAGTAGGTATGACATCCATGGCATCTAACATCCCACCATCTATCAGAGCCATTCAATTATAGTTTCCTAAAGTCAACAACAAGAGCAATATTACCATTAATAGCATTACCATTACCAATATAATGTATAGCAATACCAATAAACCAATATACCACATTAATATAGCAATACCAATATAGACAACATATACCATTGAAGATCGTCGCGTACCGTTCGAAGGGTCTTGTCTGGATTCCCAGCGAAGCAAAAATTTTTCTGATAACTTTAAGTTTCTGTTCTCGTTCTGGGTGTGTCTTGTATTTTTTGTATTGTCCGTGGTGGCCACGACACAGGGAATCCAAGTGGAAGGCCGTGAGAGTGTATCGTTATTTTTTTTTTATCAATTATATGTAGCCGGCTCATGAAGAATTAAACATCGAATAAATAGCCTGGCTCTTTCAATGGCATTGCTCTGCAGTGTGCGGCAGCCATAAGCAGAAAAATCGTATCGTATCAAGAAATATCTGATAGTGCATTATTATGATAGTTGTTCAGTTCTAAATGCTGATACACCACTCCACTACTTTATGTAGCTAGAAAATAAACTGCTCCAAAATTTATTCTCAGTGATATTTGATACTTACAATCGAGGTTCAGGAGGAGATTTCTTTTGGCTGCAACTTGCAAAGGTCACTTGGCATCATACCTACCATTATATACCTAGTTTGGCCATAAATACTGAAACAAAGAAAAAAAATTTTTCAATTGCAAATAACATTTATTACTTTTACTGTGTGTTAGTTTAATACATAAATATAAAACAATTTAAAATATAAAAAGCTTATTCGAAGTGGTCTCCACTGGCTACAATACAGTCCTTTAAACGTTGAGGCCAGTTATCACTCACTACGCACTCTTACCATGGGAAAATTCTTCACTGCCAATCGTATGGATTGTTTTAGGGCCTCCAAATTATCATGGTATTTAGAGCAAGCCGTAATCTCTAAAACTGACCATAAATTATAATCCAGCGGATTAAGATTAGGACTAGACGACGGCCAGTCTTCACCTATGATGAAGTCCGAAACGTTCGTTTCCAACCAAGACTGCGTAGACCGAGCTTTATGACCCGGCGACGAGTTTTGCTGGAAGGACCATTCTTGGTTATTGAACATGGGTTGTTAAGGGACTTCACTACCTTCTCAAGGATGGTATCTTGATACCCTTGTGCCGATGTTTTGATACCTTTTTCTCAAAAGTATGACTACTGAGTCACTCCTTCATAGCTTATACCCCACCAAACCACTGAAGTAGGATAGTGCCCACGTTGCACTCTATCGACTAATTGGGAAGCTTCCTTAGAGCTTTGAGCATAAATACGGTCACTTTGTTTGTTAAAATATTGCTCCATTGTAAAAAAATTCTCATCCGTACACCAATTTTTTCTGTGACCTCCCTTTTCATACCGCTTTAGTAGTTGTTTCGATTTTACCACCCTATTCTTTTTTAAATGATCAGTTAAGAAATGACCAGTAGGTACGTCTCTTATAGGCTGCAAGTCCTAAGTCATCTTTTAAAATACGCGACATGGTTCTAGGTGCTATCTTCATCTCCCGAGATAAAATATTCTGCTTTCGGACAGGATTTCTTCTAATTCTTTCCCATACTGCTTTGACCACCTTCTTCGTACGGACACTACGTGGGCGGCCAGATCTTTTCTGTCACATATAGAGGAGGTCTCATTGTACCTATTCCCCGTACCTACACAAACATTTTACTAATACCAAGCGTATGGAGAGTTTTAAAATTTGCATTTGGCTCCATACCTACTTTGTGTAATGCAATCACAGCGATTCAGTTCTCTTTATCACCCCACTCCATTTTAATGTCGCAAAATTGTAAATTGTAACATTATCTGTACCTAAATTCAGCAAATAAATATTATGATTATGATTATGATTATGATTATGATTATGGTTATGATTATGATTATGAAAAAATATTGTACAATGTATTGGCGCAAAAATGAGAAAACTCAATGAACAATCATATAAAAATGATAGATTCCAAATTCAAATATTTCCTGATGCTCTAAAAACGTCAATTATTAAGCCGCTTTTCAAAAAAGACGACAGAGAGAATTTAAGCTGCTATCGCCCAATTGCATTGATCTCAGTTTTTTCTAAAATTATAGAAAAAGTTATATATAATAATCTCTACAAATACTTCGAGAAATTCAACATTTTTGCGGAGGAACAAAAAGGCTTTCGTAAAAATAAATCCATCAACTTAGCAATTTATGAATTCTTGTTTAGAGTATTTACAAATGTAGACAAAAGAATTCCAGTAACAGCCCTATTTATGGACATTTCCAAAGCCTTTGATTTTGTTAGACATGATTTATTAATAACTAAACTATATACTTATGGCATAAGAGGCAAGACGCTGGATCTAATAAAATCTTTTCTATTCAATAGGACCCAAATCACACAAATAGAACGCATATGTCCTAAAACTAAAAATGAATGTGTTTACTTATCTTGTCCCCGTATATCTAAATTCGGTGTTCCACAAGGAAGTGTTCTTGGCCCTTTATTATTTTTAATCTATATTAATGACTTGCCTAAGTGCATAAAATTTCCCATGACCCTATTTGCTGACGACAGTTCCGTAGTATTCACTTGTAATGACATTAATAATTTTGAAACCGAAATTAATAACAATTTAAATATTATTATCGCATGGCTAAAATCAAATAATTTATTAATAAATATCAAAAAGACCACAATAATGTCTTTTAAGCAACGAAAATCCTTACTCCAGCCACTAAATATAAACCATAATGGGGAGATTGTAAAAGAAACAAACTCCATAAAATTCTTAGGCCTTCATATAGATAACGACCTAAAGTGGAAGTCACACTCTGAATATATCTGTAAAAAGATCAATAAATTTTCCTACGCTCTATATATGTTGTCGAAAGTGGTAAATCAAAAAGCTGTTCTTTGTGCGTATCACGGCCTTGTGTCCTCTACTTTACGTTACGGCATAATATTTTGGGGCAACGGCACAAAGCGTGAAGATATATTCAAAGCTCAAAAAAAGTGTATTCGCGCCATTACAAAAATATCCAATACCGAGAGTTGCAAACCACATTTTAAAAATTTAAAATTATTGACATTATCATCTCTGTATATTTATGAAATCATTTTATTTGTAAAAACTAACCCTGACTTATTCAATAATCATTTAAAAAGTAACCGACATAAAACGAAGCTGGCAGCAATTCCGTCAAAGACTGCTTTGCTCGGTAAAAGTGTATTTGGTATGGCACCAAAAATCTATAACAAAGTCCCTATATCACTTCGAAATATTAACAATGCTGAAAAATTTAAAACGGAATTAAAAAAGATTTTAATTGATAAATGTTATTATTCAGTTCATGAATTTCTGACAGATAATTTAATTTAATTTAATTTGATTTTTAACATATTATATGTCATTAATATTTGTTAAGTATTGATTTTTATATTTGTATGCCCGAAAGGGTCGAACATTGAGAACTTTTTTATATATTAAGACCTGTTTGTACCTATGTTCACAAATAAATAATAATAATAATTATAATTATAAAATCAAATGTAATATTTTGTTTATTTTTAACTGTAACTGTATTTATGGCCAGACTAAGTATATTAATATTTTTACACAGTAGGTACACGACGTATCAATGTTGAATTTGTTTCTTCATCAATCAGTTTGTCATTTAAAAAAATCGTTTGCTAATGTAGGGATTATTTAAGTAGCTTTAATAATAAATTTTATATTAAGTTAGTACGTGATTTAAATGTTGAAATGGTCTTATCAAGCTAGCTATGAAAGCATAGCTTGCAGAGATTGTAATCGAATATAGTTTTATAAATGACGAAGATATTTATCTGAAATTAACTGTACCAGATCCAATTTTGTGTAAGTTAGAAGTTTAGTCTCTATTGTGTATTTATTTAAAAAATGTTTCAAGGTGTTTCTTTCGTAATATACCTATTCTTCTCAACGATTTCATTTATTGCATTAATTTTATAGCAATGGTAGAAAAATAATTTTAGTGGGTAAATTTATTTCCTTATTAGTTATAAATACTACTAAGAAAATACTAATATAATACCTAATATACTCAATACTTAGTTTGAAATACTTTTATATTTTGAATAAAATTGATCAACTTGCTATTTTATTTGATTTTAAGTTTCGTGTTTGTTGATGTTCCAGAACGACAATTACTCGTATCTACAATTATCTTTAAAAATATTAATGAACACAATGACTCAGTTATAGCGTTGAACTGTCTATTCAAAAAATAAATAAAATTTTATTCCGCTTAATAAGCAATTTCTGGAAAAACTAGGTGCAGACCTAAAGATGGAAATTTCTTTATAAATTGAAATAAAATAAGCCTATACTCCATTCAGTCTCTTTCACATAATTATAAGTAGCTAATTATAAACTAAACCCAGTAAGTTTTAGTTTATTATGTCCAATAGTATGATTTTCGTTTCCAATAAAATTGTCTGAGTTGACAAACAATATTGATTGATATAATTTTGGACTACGATCAGGGTCACTTCTAAATCTAACATTATAGTGTACGTAGATGTATGTCATATCACTGACCATTTCTGAAGCGAAGGACCACATTACACATGACCATTGATAAAAGAAAAGTCGAACCTAACACCAGTCCGAGCAAACTAAAAACAAACCGCGAGATTTTTTCCAAAAAGAGTCCAAAAAGAGACATCTTCCGAGAGTCCATTTCAATCCAAACATGACGAGTGTAGAGGACAAATGGGGCAGGTCTGGAGGGCTCGGGTTACCGGGGCCCGGGACAAAGGCCCCGAGGCCTCATTGTCCGCGCTCGCTCCCGACCGTTCACACGTCCGACAATACCTTGGCGTGTTGTGCCGGTATCGAATTTGATAGCGAATCTGTTTTGATAGATGGGAGAAAAAAATAATGCTTGTTCTCAGTATTTTGGTGGTAAGGTGTCGCTTTCAGGCTGGAAACTGGAGCGGTTGGTACGCACGTGCAATAAGTTCTCTTATAGGGAACACATTACACTTAGTCCGAGTTGAAAGGTGATGAGTGGCAACCCTAGATAACAAGCGGACCGTCAGCTCACACTTTGAAATAAAATATAATAAATATCGGTGAAGCGTTTGTCAGCGATCTCAGTTTGGAGAATTCCATTGATTTACCTTTGGTTCAGGAGATCAAAATTTGAATCAGGGATTATTATTATTTTAGTCAATACAAATCATTATTTGCTTTATCAAAACACAACGCTGAGAATAAAAGTATTATAGATTCCTAGTTGTTTAAAAGGTTTCCAAAGTTCTTCAATCCGTACTTGGACAGCGTCGTGGCCTGTACCATGAACTTCTCCCATTCTGAGAGTTTACACGTATTTACAGTAATCATGGTCATCAAGGAATGTTTAAAGAGATTAAGATTAAAAGGTTAATAAACCTAAATGAAGTTTGAAGTAGTAATGAAGACTCATGTGACGCAATGCCGGATCGCCGTGCCAAGAGCCCTAGGTTTGATTACCAGCGAGGCGAAATTTTTTATGATAAATATGTATTTCTGTTCTTGAACCAGGTGTGTGTGTTCTTGTCTCTGTGTGTTGTCCATGGCACCCACGATACATGGAATGCTAGTGTGGGGCTATGAGTGTGAAGCATTATTTTATTTATAACGGAATATGAACGATTTTTGTATGTCACAAAGAACTACAGTGCCGCTTAAATAAATTTTATGCAAATGCATGCATCTCTCATCACATAAAAAAAGTTTAAATATCTTAAAATTTGTTATGAATAACAAACTTGTATTTCTTTGTATAAAGATACCAGTAGCAATGTGTAAAATGTTCACAACTCCAATCAAATTTATATAATATCTCAACTAATCTATAGGAATACAAGTTGTTTCAAAGAGTTTAGCCCTGTGGTAGTATAGCCCTTAGGGCTTCAAGGTCCTTTATAAGCCACTTTATCAACTACGTCAGAATAAAGTGGGCCTCCAACGTAACTGCAGATACTTAGGTATTGCCTTAACTCTTCTTTACTGAAGACCAAATTATTTGGGTATTAGAAATTATTTATCACTTGTATTGGTAATACGAGTAGAAAACTTGGCAAGAAACACTGAGCATCTACGAGGTCTTCATAATGTCTTCAAGGTTCCGTGAAGTCTGAATATTATAATATAATTTTATAATGCATACAGCATTAAAGACTACCTAAGTATATTTGTTATTGTAAGTAAGTATCCAGGTAAGTAGGTACTAATAGCTATAAATTATGAATATAAGAATAATTTTAAAATTTCAATTTATTATCCGAAGGCTCTGTAGCTATAATTTGTAAAAAATAAAAAATATTGTCTTTAAATGAAAATGAGACATTCCTACAATTTTCAAACAATATAAAATGAAGAATATCATCACTGTTAACACTCCACTCAACTCTCTAACTGCGACATAAAATAAGTAGATACTTTTCACCAGCTATCTTAGAAGGATGGCGATGGCTTGCTTGCGGGTAACATACATACCTCGAGCACGTCAACCTGGACTCAACAAGAATGGAGCCTTTCAGGTACCAACACTCCAAAAATGACTGGCCCTTCGTTACTGTGAAGAGCTGGCATACCTGCAATCAGACGACCCACCTGAAGGTAATGATCATCGCAATCATTGGTGGCGACAATAGAGATTTATGTTTAGAGAGTTATGTTTTAGAGATTTATGTAGAAACGACGATATTTGACATTGCCTTTCATTAGGTATGCTGTTAAAAGATACATTTCTGGTTATTTGAAGTAACTTTTTCGTTGCTTTTGGAGTTTCCTCCATTCGCATTCTCTGCCTTCTATCGAAGCCTCACAACATTGGTCTGCCTCCGAGAAGGGCATTTGGGTAAAACATATCATTCGGTAGGCTAATTAATAAACTGTTTTTTATTTAATTAAATATTAATCAATTCCTTCAAACATCTAATAATTCACATTATTATTATGAACCTTACCTACTTACATTATTAGGTGCCTTTTTTCCTACTGCTTTTTTAAACTTTTATGGGTACCTGTTGAGATATAAAACGTTTAAAAACACAATGGTTAGGCAAGGGATATTATAGTGTAGACGAGTATTCAAATGACAAAGACGCATGGAAATGGTCAGCTCTGCAACCAGTTCCGCTCAGAATAGTACCTAAATAATTTTGCAATATTTTCTTTTTTGTTACATTTTTTTAAAAGATGTGCTGAGGAGTTTCTTTACGGCTTTTCTCTTCCTCCATGACAGATCACATTTCCAAAAACCTGGTAGATTAGAAAAAATTATGACGTGCATAAACGTATCAGTGATACCTATACCTACCGACGTTTGAAAGGAAAAAATGACTAAGCGACATTGAACTAACTTTACAAGAGAGCAGTTTAAAGTTGAATTTTAAAAAAAGTTGTTGTGTATGCCACAATATAGAAGATAAAATAAGGATTCCAAAACAGTAAGAATATAAATAACGTCGGTAGGATGATTAAAAAAATATGATTTTTCCTAAAAAATCAAATTTTAAACTGCTCTCCTGTAGAGTTAGCTCAATGTCGCTTAGTTAATTTTTCCTTTCAAGCGTCGATATGAATAAAATATTATAATTTTTGACTTTTTTATAAAAAGTGCTTAAGATTAGGTACAAGACAGAAGTGAATGTTTAGGCTTAGGGTATAAATATTACGAAATACATTTTTTTTATTTTTCGTTTAATTGTGATTTTACCCCAGAGAGCATTACCTACGTACATAGCCAGGGGTGACGGCTCAGTCTCATTTAATGGCCACGACATGGGATGTGTGATACCTAGTCCAAAATTAACAATATTGTTTTAAACGCATATTAATTTTTATTTGATAGGTAGCTATAATTTACATATAAATTTTACAAATCACTCCGATTTTTATTTCCAACGGCAAACTACGATTTAAATAAAGAAGGTAAAGAAATGGACAAAAGGGCAGTCTGAAAGAGTCTCGCGTTCGCTCGGCTAACAAAATAATCTCCATAATTATTATCAAATTCAGCCATAGTTCTCCTCCGGCCCCGTGTATTGCTGACAGCTCAAGAAAAGTTCCATCAAAAAAGTTGTGTTTGTTTGGTGTATGTGGATTGTGGGGGATAATGGCTGCTCCGAAATTATATCGCGGCGGGTAATGATTGATAATGGGGCATTATGCACTCGTGTGGGAACTAGCGGGCGGCGGCGGACTGCCAGGTAAATTAATACTCCCTCTAGGCCATTGAGACTACTAAATAAGGCGGAGGACACACTCGCGGGAAATTACGCGCCGAGCCACCTGCCGCGGACCTGCTCGCCACCCCCCCTCCCGCGCCCCCGCGCCCCCCGCCCCGCGCCCCCACCGCGCCGCCCGCACCCCGCCAACCTATTCATTTCTTACAATTAATCAAAATTAAATCAACCTCCGACCGCGCGATCCATTTCAGAATTTACTGCGCCCACTCCACAGTCGCGATTCACCCGACACCGCGCTGAGTAGGCGTGTCCCGCGAAGAAATCTGGCCAATAGAGTGCGGTAACAAAATATCCGGATTGGCTATTAGCAGGCCCCGCCCCCCCCCCCTCCCCCCCTCCGCCGCGGCCACACACTGACGTAACGCGGGGCGCGCGAGCGACGCTTACGACGTTCTGCCGCCCGGGCGCTCCCGCGCCCCCCGCCGCCCCGCCGCCCCCGCCAGCTCGCAGATCCGAAAGGTCCCGCGCTCCACCGGCGGGGTGGTGAATTAAGATTTTTCGTAAGCGAAAGCTCGGCGGAGGGGGTTTTCTCATTTTTACACCGCACCGGGCGGCGCCGCGGCCAGACGCGCTCCGGACGCCGAGGCGAGCGCTCGTTCTGTATCGTAAAAACCGCGATCTGGGAAATTCGCGATTTTCCGCCGCTCCGGAAAATTTGTGAAAACTTCCTCGTACTTTTTTTTGCTAAAAATCGTCGGCGTAATTTAGCATCGCGGGGACGGTTACAGTGTTTTTTGCGATCGTCAGTGAGTCTGCACACCGGCCACCACCACCAGGTAGACCTGCAGACGGGGGTGGTGACCGATGCGAGCGCCAGCGACGCCGAGGGTGTGAGCATGCAAGCGATGAGCGCGAACCCGAGCGCGCCGCGCGCGCCGCAGCGCTCGCCGTTCGCCATCCAGGAGCTGCTGGGCCTCTCGGACCGCGGCGAGTGCCGGGACCGGGACCGGGAGCGGTACTTCGAGGGCTCGGACCGCGTGCTCAACCTGTCGGAGTCTCGCGAGCCGCGGTACGCGCCGCAGTTCCCGCTGCCGGCGTCCATGGCGTCGCGCGTGGCGTACGCGGCCGCCTTCAACGCGCAGGCCGCCGTGGCCGCCGCCTTCCTGCCGGGCCCGCCGCTGCTGCACCCGCCGCCCGGTCAGTACCCACACCACCATCACCAGCACCACCATCACCGCACCTCACCACGCACATACCTCCTCTGCTCTACAGAGGATACATCTTCTATTCTTCTATCTAGTACCATGACCCATCAGAGCAAGTGGAAGGTTCGTTCTGCCATAAATGCAATAAAAATGACCAAGTCTAATAAATTTTAAATGCAATAAGGTATCTTTAGATAGGTAGGAACATATTGACTCAACATAGGTAGAGACTTACAAATGTTATAATAGGAAGTTATCAATTGTAATGTGGCTGTAGGAGTGTAGGTAGTATGCGGGAAGTAACATATTGTGCTGAATATTGTGTTACAACAAATGGAACAAATAACACCAATTAATGGGTAACCTTACCTACGACTTATAAGTGGCTGAATAATTTATTAAGGTTTAAGAAAGATAGATACCGGAATTATCTTGTACCTACAAATAAACAAAAACAGGTGTCCATTTACCGATGTAATTTTATTTACGTTTTTACTTGATATTCCTACGTTAATATTTAACCACAATCCCACCTGATGGTAAGTGGGGATGCAACCTTAGCTGGTGAGTGCTTAAAGTCTATTCATTATTTTCTTGAAGACTCCATAGGCAATAAAGGCCATATGAATAAAACTGTTAGGCACATACAATTTCCATAGATGTAAAACAATTACAATTTTTAAATTACTTAAATTTACAATTTTTAAATTAAAATCAATTACAATTACAATCCATCTTGCCATCCATTTGTTGTTGACATTGTATACCTAATAATCTAGTGATTTGAAATTAATAATGAAATGCCCGCGTTTAATATTCAGAACAGGAAACCTAAAGAAGAAATAAGAATTTCAAAATTTTAGACTTAATATCAAGTTTTCAATTATCAATCTAGATAAATATGTTTTCGATATATCACAAGACAGAGTGATATAGGTACGTACAAGCTTACACCCAAACAGATTTGGTATTCGGTTTATAAAATCTATCTACTTAAATAATAAATAACTTGCAGATAAGTAATTCAAAAGATCACAACTATATCTTTTGTTATAAAGAATTTAGTTAAGTATTTCCGAAGTTCTAAGCTCTAGTTCCACAATAAAATTTTAAAGTAACAGAAAGCTAGTGCATGCAACGAAAGCTGAGGTCGGGCGTCCGGGGCTAAGTTTAAAAAGCTGTCAGGCAACGGTTGCAGCCGGATCGGACCGGGTCGCGGCGCGCCGGGCGTCGCTTTGTCCCGGCGGGGTTTAATTAGGGTTTTTTATTTAATAATTAGCGTCTTTAGTGCACAGACAATGGCGGCTTTGTGCGGCCCCGCGGCTCCGGTTACCAGCGCGGCAGCTCGACCCGCGAGAACAAGCCACTTCAATCGATCGATGTACTAGTGTGGTACATCGTTTAATTTTTATTAATCATCCTTATTAAAGCCCAAACTTAAAGAGAAAGGTTATTTGATTCACTTGTGGCTGAGACTAATATAATTTATTTGAAGTAACTCGCTCATTGCGTTATTGTCGGTAGCTTCGAGCTGCGGCCGTCGTCATGGTAGCCAGAGAAGGCTGTCTGTCTGTTAATAACAAGGAATGCAACTTTCGAATGTGCTCTATAAAGCTCGAAAGCTCTCGAAGAATTTTGTCCAATACAAATTGTTTGCTTACTATTTAATTCCAATATGCTCTAAGATATCTTATTGTGTGGTCGTTTAATTTCATGTAAGTAATTCGTTCCATTACATTGAATAAAATGACCGTTATTAGATTACTCATTTTAATGACTATGTTACCTACTTGCTAGTGCGTTTTACCACCGTGTACCACTTTGTCAATCAGGCATCATTCATTGGGATTTTATAATAATATTATACAACTACTTAATGTATCTATGTATTTCACTTTTACCACTTAGGTACTTTTAGTAGGATTATACGGAAATACTCGTAAGAACCCTGCTTCATAAATAAACTGGACAAGTGTGAGTTGAACTCGCTTGGAGAGGGTTCCGTCCGTTGATTATGTATTTATCATTATTTTCCTATTTTATTTATTATATTTTAAAAATATGCTGGGCGTTTTTTTATTTCTTGACAGTTATCTCCGTTGACTATCTAGCTGACAAAAAGAATATACCTAGTAGTATTTATGAATGATATCTTTAGAAATGCATTTAAGTATAACATGACAAGTTACACATATTTAAAAATTATTATCAATTACGTATCCAGGTAGAGACAATTACCTAGAGCTTATTTTGATACAGATAGAGCTGAGATTTTGAGTTACATCTTCAATTTAGAATTGTTTTTTGTCAGTTTATTATCTTACTTTAATCTACCAACTAACTTCAATCTAATAATAAAATATGTTTTAGATTTACATTTTCATTATTAATAACCCTAACAATCGATGCCTCTCGAATTCTTTTGTTTTTAGTACAACATTATTTTCTTCAAATCATAGCTGTAATTGTTTGATATAGGAATTACCTATTATAAATACAATATCCAGAGAAAATGTCTACTAATACTTACCTACCATACGCGCCGCTTCGCGAGCCGACGGGACCGCTATAGTCGGTTGTATATTGACTAGTTGTTGTAAATACATAATTACTATCGATCCAGATATTATAACATAATATAATAATATGGTACAAAATCTCGCAAGTCTATAGGTATGTCTCACGTGAAAATTATTAGGCTCAATAAACATTTTGCTCCTTATTTACTCGAATTATAATATTAACATTAGGAAGTTTCATTATTTATTTCATTGTTTCATAATCACAGAATTAGATAATGTTTATTGCAAATGCATGATTAATACCTATGTTGCCTTAAAAACCAGAAGATTTTTGATTCTTCTGATAACAGAAAGATTATGATAATGATGGAAGTTCACAGCGTTTCTGATAAAATGATAAACTGGAAGGGACTCATGTTGAAAGCCGCTACTTCTAATTTATCACAATTAACAATACCTATGACAGCTACATTTAAATAGTTAATAAGATCAATTGATTTCAATATCATTGGAGCACTTTTATACAACTGTTGTAATTGAAAATGTTATTTTATTATAGGTAAGTAGGTTCACACAGGTCTATACCAAACAAAGCGAAGCCCAAACAAACTTCAATCGACTACAAATAAAATCAGTTTTTATTGAGAAACATTTGCCTCATTTACAAAAATATTACTACAGTTAAGTAAGAATTAAGATTACCAACATTATATCACATTACCTAAAAGTTTTCTATAAAATTTCGTAAAGTAATATTGAAACAAAGTGTAGATTCTAATTTGTAATATCTAAGAGACATAATCGGTTGATACAATCGGTGATCTAATTGGGATGTTGACACTAATTATAAATTAATATAAATTTATGTCTAAAATATTAGTGGTAACATTTAAAGGCCTAAAATATGATTCTTTTATTGAAATCAATCACAATAAATTAAATATCATTAATTTAAAATGTTAAAAATTGTACTCACTGTCACGTGACCTCAAACGCCATTTTGAGAATATGACGTCATTGGAACAATTTTATATGGAAATTCAACAAACTTAGTAGACAGATAGTATTAAATATCGTTTAATGACGTCACGTGACGTTTTTGATGGCAAATTTGATAGTGATTTTTATTTATCAATTTTTGTTTTTAAATTGAAGATTATTATTTTTATAATATTTTTTTCGTGAATATTGAGGTTATATCTATAAAATAAAATTGAATCCTAAAATTAGTCAACATCCCTATTGAATCGCTCATATTCTTTAGTAACTCGATATAGTTACGATAGGGATACTTATATCTACTTATAATATGATATTCTGTGCCACTCACTTTATGTAATACTTAATATTAAACAAGAAAAAAATTGTAAAGTTTATTTTCTAAACTATGTGCATCTAAATTTACTGCATAATTTCAATCAACTTATTTAATATGAAATGATACGGTAAAACTACCGTTAGTGTGTTGCTATTTATGAAGCCTGAGTATTGTACCCTTCAAGTAGCAGGCACTTGAAGAATTATCTGCGTTGTGCCTTCAGCCTGATACTAGGTACCAATGAATGTAATCAGCAAAGTGTAGCAAGTGACACGCCGCATTACAAAGTGAACCCCCGCTCTGCAACCACTCTCGTCTCAAGCAACATGCGTCGATTAAGCAGGCGATCGTAACGGATGTGTCACAAAGGCTAAGGCTTTGATCTGTAAAATGGTAGACAACCGTTGGGTTGAGGCAACGCTCACTGACAACATTCAACGCCCAAGATTCACTGATATCCTGGGACTTAGATTGCTCTCAGGAATCTAATTCAAACGTTAAAACCAATCTTATTTGAAAAATATGCGATATACTGCATAGTGTTATTTTTAATACTTACATACCCTCTGTAAGTATTAAAAATATGCTGAGCTGAATCTATTTCAAATATAAATAGACTGGTTAAATTTTGACCTATAAAATGTTACACGAATCATGTAATCGTTAGAAATAAACCATAGTAGACTTTGCCCACGTAAAACAGTGGAGACCAAACAAATATGGAACCTCTCCACGACACTCTCAAGGTAACATTGACGTGTGACGTGGCGTTAAGGCCTCCAAGGCCATCAGGTGCACCGCGGGTCTTCGTACAAGCCGTCTCTATCTGTTGATCGCGATGCGTCATCAAATTAGTAAAGCGTCAGAATGAGGCACACACAATCGACGACACCTCACAAAGTGGGGCCACAAAAACTGGCTTTGTGCCCCTCGGGCCCGGCCGAGCTCACACCTCGCAGAAAGCCCTTTTGTGGCCGCATAAAGGACGACGAATAAAGAGCCATTTGTCTTAAGATTTTCGAAGATAAAGGGTTAGTTGATATCCAACAACACCATTGAATTAGTGGTCACTGGGTTAGCGTGGGCTAGCATCCAGCTGCCTCGACTTAGATTCCATGTTTTTGTGGACAGAATGATCAGAATGACGACGAGTAACGGTGAGTGGTCACTGCTGGTCGTGTAGGGACAGACAGCAAAAGATATAAGTAGTGTTTTACATCGTGTAAAAAATTGTTTTACATCACGATATGTATGTGAATAACTCGTTTCTACACTCACACGTTGTACGTGTTGTACAATTCTAAAATATAAGATTAGATTCATATAGTAATTTTTAGTTAATTTACCAAGATTACCTGTAACTAAGTGGCTTACGAGGTGGAATGAATATAGTAAGAAACATTATAGCCCATGTTCAAATCCTGGTAGGGCCGCAATTTTTCTCGAATTTTTTATGATGTGGTTTTATATTACTTTTATATAGGTAACTAACTTGAAATAATTAAAAGTCGTCAAACAATAAAAAATATTAATTTATGAATTATATTTTAACAATAACATCACTCACTCATGGTTTACTACCTACTTGGTGTAATCGAATAAAATTTTTGATAATGGTGTTAATGTAACAAAAATTTTGATATTTTTTTTATTTTTTTATATGTTGACAAAACTATTGCCAGCGAATCGGTGCACAGTAACTAAGTATCTATTGTTACTATTTATTACTAGCTTGCAGCAAGTGGGCTGCATGATAGCCATGGTAGGATATTTTTGGATTATAGCCCTCACCTTGTTTATTCCATTAAAATTTGCGTCCATCCGTATCTAACTATGTATTTATTATATTATATGTATTTAAACACTTTTAATCACTATATATGTCGCCACAATTTTCCATCAATCAAAATCCAAATATTCTCGCGTAAACCAATGCACAAAGACCGTAAACTATTTTTTCGATGAATATTGCACATAAGAATTTTCATAGACTGGAATACCTCAATACAGGAGCATATAAATGGTTCCGGACACTCAGAAGACTGATATCTTATGGATACCTACCGGACCTACCTACCTAGTGGATTCGAAGGTGTCAGTAATATGCATAGCCTCCACATCGTGGGGTCTCGGAGAAGCCTCTGGACAGGCGATAGCCTTTGGTCTAGTCTGACGACAGCCTATGAGTCCTGAGTTCCTGACTCCTGACTTTGCATAACGGTGGGCCCATAACCGCACAGTTCTCCTCTGAAACAAATGAAACAATTTAATGTTGATGTTCATATAAATTTAAAGTCTTAGTAAAGAATACAGTTATTTAATTTGTAATATTATAATCAGTAATTTTGTAACTCACCTTAAGTTGTCTTTAGAGGTTTGCTCATTCATCATAATTATTTCGACTCACCGCTGTGTAATTACGTGTTTTATCTTTATTTACTCAGCCAATGTCTTTTAAATAACGCAAATAGAGACTACAAAAAGTTTGCAAGGCGTAAGGAACAGAGTAATCAGTAGCGTTAATAATCTATACTAATATTAGAAAGCTGTTTGTTTGTTTCGTTGAACGCAATAATCTCAGAAACAACTGATATGAATTGAAAAAATCTTTGTACGTTAGATTTAGTTAAGTAGTTCATTTATCGAGGAAGGCTTTAGGCTTTAGGCTTTATAACATCATGCTGCGACCAATAGAAGCGAAGCATCAATGGAATGTTGCAAAAACGGGAAAAATTATTCCTTTTTGAGAGCTTCCGTTGAGTGCGCTGTGTAAACAGTTTAAGTTACGCAAAAATCGTGTATTGTGAATTGTTCCGGAAAGAGAGAGGGAGAGGAAGAGAATACACTCTTTGGCATTACGCACACATCTTGTTTGTTAGTGTTCAGTGCGTACTTATATCTTATGCTGCCTGTACACGAATAGTGCACTGATCGAATAAAATACCACTATAGAATATTTGAAGATAATAATCGAATGTTTGTACCCTCGACGGAAGGGAGCAAGCGTTTGACGTCAGATGTTATTTGTTTGTTTGTGCATTTAGATGCGGATTTATCTTTTTCCAAAATATCTTTACCTATTTAAAACACGATAATAGCTCGTGAAGCGAATGCCAAAGAAAGAAAAAGAAAATCGGTTAACAAGCAGAGGAGAAAATGGCTTTGAACTGTTTTGTCTAAGACATTTGCAATAATGCAATTCCTACTTACAATTGGGATGTCGACACTAATTATAAATTAATATAAATTTATGTCTATAGTATTAGTGGTAACATTTAAGGACCTAAAATATGATTCTTTTCTCGAAATCAATCACAATAAATTAAATATCATAATTTAAAATATTAAAAAATAAAAATATTAAAATTTAAAAATTGTACTCACTGTCACGTGACCTTAAACGCCATTTTGAGAATATGTCCTCATTGTTACTATTTTTTATGGAAATTCAACAAACTTCAGTAAACAGAGCGGGGCATCCTGACACAGGTAGGTATATATTTACTTAAACGGATGCTCCCCCACTGTGTATATAATTATGTAATGTACATAACTATAAATGTAATGTAAGAAATAAAAGTAGGTATTGTTTTTTTTTAATAGTATTGGATATCGGATATTGACGTCACGTGACGTTTTTGGTGGGAAATTTGATAATGATTTCTATTTATCAATTTTTGTTTTTAAATTGAAGATTAAGATTATCTTTATTATAGTTTTTTCATGAACATTAAGGTTCTATCAATAAAATAAAATTTAGTCAACATCCCTATTGTGTCGTAACTCGTAAGCACAATAATATATTACAATAATAATGTAGGTACCTACGTGACGTATAATTATTGAAATTGTAACTTTGAATATAATATAATTGTTGAAATTATAACTTATTATCGTCTTCCATCTATGATGAGATTACAATACATTATATTTGTATTGTATTATCGTAATTCTAGTAATTAAACGTATGATTCACGTTGACGTTGGCGTGCAAAATATTATGAATACTTACTCAAATTAATATCAAGGTTAAAGAAATATCAATATCTATTGTAGATTTTGAAATATTATGGTATTTTTGGGAAGTGTTTAAGCCATCACGGCTATTTAGGCACTTTAGGCCACATATTTATTGTATTGCTTACCTGTTAGGATGTAGGAATAAAACAGAAGAAAATAGATTTAAACTTTAATTTACTATTTAAATTTTAATAGCTCAGTATTTGGTCCCCGTTACAACATTAATAGGTTTTGTTTTCATATCGTCATCTTGCATACCTGATTGCAACCCTGAGACGGGTTCAAAATTATATAGTCAAACATGCATGCACCTACAATATTACAATTCGTTCTACTGTACCGACACTTTCTTTATTTTCTCCTCTTTTTTCTCTCTTGTCCTACAATGCATCGAAGGCATTCGGAAGTGGCTCTCATGTCGCTGATGGCCACGGCCATAACCACTTACCGTGATATGTCACGTGACACATTTGCTAGTTTTACATCAAAAAGTAGAGTATCTATTTAGTAACCATTTTTCATTTATCATAACATATGTGAGAAAATAAATAATTCTAAAGCATTCACACATCTTTCGCATTACACTTGCTGTCATTCAGACCAGAGAATTGTAATTGTAACTAAGGGTCAGGAATCGAACGAGGTACCGTGCAAGACAATCATACCTAGTTGAGATGATCGTAGCTCCCGCTGATGATGCCGGGGTTTCCATAATGTGTTATTGGAAGGGTGTGAGCTGGCGGGTTCCGTATCGATCGCATTCCGGAACGTAACAAATTGGACAAGGACATTAGCGGGGTTATTAGCGCTGCGGACCCCTGCGCGTGCCTGTTACACATCACACACGATACGATATGTTTAGGAGTTTTCAGTATTAATTTGCTGTTAAAGCAATTTTTCTTGCCTAGTGTAGGTATGTAGAACAGTGTGTTGGAGTAAATCTTGGCCTCCTACATCGAGAGACGAACGTAGAGACGAACGAGAGAGTAACGAAGATGACCTCAGAGAATTAGCTGGCTGCCACAATGGGCTGGTCACATAGCTCGAAGGACCGGTAACCGTTGGAAAGAAAGGTCCTCGAATGGAGACCACGCCTCGGTAAAAGGAGCACAGGACGCCCCCGACCAGGTGGACCGACGACCTGAAGAAGACAGCGGGTACCCGCTGGATTCAGAAGGCTCAGGACCGGTCTGAGTGGAGTATGTTAGGGGAAACCTATGTCCAGCAGTGGACCTCTAAAAGGATGAATGGCTGGATGGATGGATAGATTTCTTTGTGTCTCTAAAGTCTGTCTGAACCATTCAAGTTATTATACTAGGTATACGTAAATTCCTTCAGGTCACGGATTCCTTTTAATTGAGGAGACCTAGCTGGAGCGTACCTATCTTCTGCATAATATCATAGAAGCCTAGATCATACTCCACCACGCTGTTCCAGTGCAGATTGGTGAATTAGTGTTTAGTGGCCAAACTAAGTTTCGGAAGTACGGCTCAACGGCTACTGATAGGAATTCCAAAGTGATGACTCTGAAGCATGAAAGCTCTCAAAACTTTGTTACTTACGTTACCCATCCAACTACCACCGTGGCCACTATTGGTTACTTCGGTCGATAACTACGATCATCTCAAGTCGACACAAGTCATCACGTTATGATTGGTTTTGCATTAAGTTAAACTAACTGCTATATAATATGTCATTAGTTATGAGATAGATATGTATTAACGTAAAATAATTTAATAATAATTTAATGATTTCATAAATGAAGAAAACTTGCCATATTCATGTTTGAACAGTTCTTAGTTTTACAAGTTATTGTTGTAATTTTTAGGTACCGATTTTGTGAATTTGGTGGCCCAACAAGGTTCTCAAACTGAGGCCTAGAGGCCAGAGGTCTGTGGTGTTTTGGTGTTTAGATAGCTCTGTGATAGCATACCATATATAAGCCACAGTTCACGGGATAGTATTCCAACCACAGACTTGATGTCTGTGGGTCCTATTACAAAGACATAGCCATTAGCCATGGCAACAAGAACGAATAATAGAAGCCACAAAGTACGATATACGTTTCTCTTTTATTTATTTTCTGAGTAGTGTATTTGCTCTATTAACAAACATTGATACACATAGACAATACAGTTATGTAAGTTCCGAATTTAATAAACCACATTATTCATAGGTATAAAGATTTTTTCATAGATGGCGTTGTTTGAAAATGATAATCTCGTTAATGAATATTATACTACACTGTAGTTTTCTAAAATACAAGACGGTTTTTGTCGTTGTGTCCTACTGTGTAATGTGTCTTGAAGAAAAAAAGAAAAAAGTGCCTACCTGAAAAAGGAAAGCAACAACCCATAATTGTCCCACTGCTGGGCTCGGGGTCTCTTCTCACAACGTGAGGGGTACAGGCCATAGTCTACCACGCTGGCCAAGTGCGGATTGGTAGACTTCACACACCTTTGAGAACTTTATGGAGAACTCTCCGGTGCGCAGGTTTCCTCACGATGTTTTCCTTCACCGAAGTAATAATTAACTTATAATACGCACATAATATTTTAAAATTAGTGCCAGAATTTGAATTCGGGCCCCCGCGTTCAGGAGACCAACGTTTATTTATTTATTTATTCTTTATATACACATAAACAATTATATGAAAACAATTATGGAAATAATGTACAAAGGTACTGCTTATCTCTAACGAAATTTCTTCCAGCAGACCTGTGACTGGAGAAGTGAATGAAAGGTAGATAGCGTGCACACAGTAAAAACAAGTAATACCGTATACGTACCGTACGTACCGTATACGTTCTAATCATTAGGCTATCACTGCTGGGTCTACCTACCTATAGCTCACTATATTGTAAAAAAATTGTAACGGCCAAAATATGAGATTTTTTAATGATGTTTAAGGGATCTCTTGTTTCAGCTAATTTGTTAGTAAATAATGGCGTCATAATTATCATCATCAGCGATCTTTCATTTTATAAAATAAATAAATTAAATACATGAAAACGCATAGGAATTGACTAGCCAATTAACTCATTATTACAGTCTCACTAGACTTTAGCTTATTAGATTTGAGTAGCAACTCAACTTAATAAAGTACCTACGAAACAAATCATATTCTTGCTCCCCTCTATTTCTCTGTCCTGTGCTGGTCGGTCACCGTCAGTATAGTATTGTAGAGATACTGCCTACAATACTGTACTGACATCATATTATGACTGTAGTCATAATTTGAAAAACCTAGCTTATACTGGACATGCATCTTTACCCGAAAGGGCCGTCGCTTGTTGGTCTGTGGCCGCGCACACCGACACACACACACACACACACACACACACACACACGCACACGGTGCCGGTGTACATGTGTGTAGTTAACCCTTCGACGTGGAACCAGTTTATTGTGCGCTGGTGCAAAGTAAAGGCGGAAGCGTTTCAGGCTTTATTGGAATTATTATAATTCACCCGCATTATTTGGACTCAAATCTTAGTAATTGAATAAAAATATTATATTGTGTAATAGATTTCATAGTTATCGATGTCATACAAAATATGATAAAATACTTTAGTTTAGTATAAGGTGTCACGAATAATTCTAATAGCAACAAATTTTAAAGCCGTTGAGGCAGTTGTTCAAGAGCTTTTCATCTCGATTCTCGCAACCAACAGTCGTGTGGGTTAGTAGATTTTTGTTTGCGTTTAAAATCGTGTCGACTACAATATTGGGCTTGATTTTTTATAATTAAAAATATAACATAATTTATATCTGATATATTTTTCTTTCTCTGAACTACGAATGGTTTTTAAATACCCGTAGCTACAAAAAAAAGATTATATAAAACTCTGGTAATAATAAGAGAGCAAAATCTCAATCCACTGTATCTTAACACTTAAGGCATCGGCTACCGAGGCGGGGAGTGCTCTCCGAAGGCGTGAAGCGAGCGCGACACGGTTTGTCACAGAACAGAACAACTAAACTTACAGCGCTAGGAATGTCGCGCATTGTGCTGTGAATACGGCCCGATGATACCTCCACTGTGAACACGGCTCGACATGACGGAAATGTGACACCGCTGTAGATTTTATGCTATCCTGGTAAAAATTTAAATTAGCCTCTTTTCCATATGCGAATTTTTCTCTGTTGCCATGTTGTATTTCTATTGAAAGTTAGTTCCAAATTATTTAAGAAGGATAGGAGATGTGAGCAATGGACTTTTTAACTTATTAAAATATAATATAATTGATAAACAAATTTAGTCACTTTGTTACATATAGGTATTAGAAAAAAATGTAGAGCAAGATTAAACCCCGATACCTCAAACCAGGGCTTTATAAAAAACAAAATACAAGGTTTTAAACATCAAGATTTTAAAGGAACACATTTAAAATCTTGATGCCATCGATATTAATATTACTGCTGGTTAATTATTTAATTGAAGGATGCATTATTATATCTGTGTCACACTGCCATAATCATAATGTCGTACATATCGCCTATAACGCACCGCAATCCAACTCCAAAGTATTGTACTTATCGAAGCTAGTAGTAGATATTATTAGAACGGCGTGCCCGCCGCCGCTCGTGGCCGACGCCGCCATAATCGCAATCGACGATGGCTGGGAGGTGTGAACCGAGTGCCACTGCACTCCGCGCGGAATATTATTTGCATTTTTATTTGTCGGCGTTGACAAATGTATTTCTTTGTTGTATTGTTCGTCGGTTAATGAGGAACGCGCGGCGCCGCGGCCCAAGTTGTGCCGATTGGGGATTGGGGATAGGGAATAGTTTGTGCTGCGATAGGTAATAGTTGATGGCACTTATTGCCGATTACTTGGCGGCGACGAGTGCCGTGTTTGTTATTGCTGTTGTGCGGCTGTGCTCGACTAGATTCAAGTTATGCTCTTAGACTATGGTGGAGATTATAAATAAAACTGATATTTTGCTAATGTGAAATTTTCAACTACTGATTAGTTTGGGGATACTCTTAATTGATATTCGTAAATGGTCACTGCCGCTCATGTTAACTGTTTATCTATGTGGGCTAGGGCTGCTGTCTTGTCTTGCCTCGTCTATTTTTCAGTAACAATACCGTGTATCACAAGCAGAGGTTGGCTTGTATGATTTTTTGATTAGATGTCAAGCAAAACGTAAGTGTAATAAATCAATTTGAATGTAGTGTAATATAATATTATTAACCTTTTCTTGTTCATCATGGTTTGGTTAACATCACTAAAGATAATTTACAATGTTAGTTAAAATTAAACTAAAGAGGCCAAAATGCAAAGGAAAATTTAGAACGCATTAATAATTATTATAATTATGTAGGTGAAACTAAATTAAATAACCACATAATTTAATTATCTAATCCGGATGTAGGCGCCACGTCATAATATGAGTAATATTATTACTGATAATAAAAAAGCATAGTAGAATTTTAGACAGTGCTCGTTTTTGAAATTATAATATTTACGTATGTATGGAAGCTACTAAATGTAGTAAAGACTCATAGGTAACTCTTGTGCTGGGCTTTCTGCAAATTCGCAGACGGACAATTTCAGCTTAGGTTGCTAAGAAACGAAAAGAGAAGTGCCGACTTCCAGTTTCAAAGATGACAACAAGAAACCATAAGGCATGTGCTTAATCAATGTTTCACACCGGGTGGAATTAAATAACAACTGAACAACAACTATCGTAGCATAATCGCCATCGCTCGTGACTTGTACCACGGCAAGACTGTAGGGAGTGCTTCGGAGGTGTGAAGCGAGTGCGGACATATTAGACGTGTTGTTTGAGCCACTCCCGACACTCCCACGAGGAGGGCAGGGCTGGAGCCGGGACTAGCGCCGCGACCTGATGACACCTCGATAGCACGGCGTCCAGGTCAACGGTGCCAATATGTAGTTCATTTTGTAGGCTTTGTTTCAATTATTTCAGGCGGAGCGCGGTTCCTAAAAAGTTTTTATTAATGCAAATAATTTGTAATGTTTCAAATATTCACTCCTAAAATTGGACTCTAACAAACAGGAATAGCAATATTAAGTCATAAACGACAACAGTATTTAAAGCGATACCTACTGAAAACAGAAGCATTATTATTATTATTAGCTATTTTTTGATACATATGTATAAATATATATATAAATATGTTTTATGGTATGGCCATGTATGCATACATATATATGCAATGTATGTGTATATATGCCTATGTATATATATTAGGTATATTTATTATTTTTCTTGCTATTGGTTTTTTTACTACTTTTGTTTAAAAAAAAAATATTTAGCTCATTTTTAAGCTATAGTAGTTGAAGTAGTTTTTTCTTTATGCGGCGAAATGTAATCACTCGTCCGAACTGCGACACAATAAAGGTCGTACTGAAAATCAGTAGCCGTGGTTACCCGCGGCATATGCTGAGTGCGTACCTTTTTTGTTGAGCGATGCTGCAGCTGGTTATATCGACTTCATAACTTATAATATTTTTGTAAATGGTTTATTTAGTGTAAATTTTGTAACTTGTTGCAGAGCTTAGCAAAATAAATATTTTCTTTCTTTCTTTCTTTCTTTCATTATGTAACAGATAAGATACCTACGCTCACTAGATCCCAATTTGATACAAAATATTTGGAAAAATCCAGTTCGAACCAGTAACGTAAAATTGTCCAAACGGGAGTAATGGCGTGATATCGTTGTCGCTGTCGAAACAAGAGCCTGCATTAGACAACGTGTGTTGATATTTTTCAGCAATTACTCGGCTGCGGCCCTGTATCGGGCGGGGGGCGCCGGAGCGGGGGGCGCCCGGGGGGAGGGGGCGCGGGGTCGGCGGGGGAGGGGGGCTTCGCTTCGACACCTCTGCACAAAGCGCCGCCTGGTAATAGCTAGTTTCGTTACTCTAGCGCGCCGCCCGGCGATGCTTGTGGCGGTGACGTCATTTAATTATTATATTAATTAACACAGCGATATTTTTTCTTGATATTGGAGTAGGAAACAGACTGGCTGGTAACGATCGCCTCAGCAGGAGTACCTATAGGTATGACTTGTATCGCACGATATCGAAAATTAGTTTTACGTGTAAAAAAAGACGATAGCAGCGATAGTCGATCTGAAAAAAGCTTTAGACACTGCAGCTTGTTATTGTTAATTGGTAAGTGGTACCTAATAGGAAAGTGCAATATTTTTTATAAGAAAATATTATGCTTTTCTTAACATACAATATTGCATTTAATATTCTGAACTTAGATGACAAAAGAAAATAAGTAAAAAAGTATTTATTTTCAATCTCTTATTAAAATAAAATTGCTTCAACCCATTAATAACCCATTAATAACTAATGAGGGTATCTACTCTCTCCCATTGAGCTCTTTCCCACTAGCGGTCACCCATCCAACTACCGACCGCGCCCGCTGTTGCTTAACTTTGTCGATCACTTAAGATCGACGCAAGCCGCTGGGCTGGGAGCACTACCTAAAATAAAATATTTAATACTAAACGATGGAACCTAAATTTATACGATAAATCATTATTTTGTTTTCTCTTGCTGTGGATGAACCATGACAAAAATATAACAGTTTTGCTTCACCTAATTTACGAAATCGTTATAAAATACTATTGCAGAAAATATAACATGTAAATCAATATTGTAAGATAATTGTTTGAACAATTCATTATGTTGAATTTATAATAACCAATTGGACATTGATTTTTGAGGCACCGGAAATTGTTCACCTATGAGGTATTGATTTAGTACTTACGATCTCAGCTTCAGCCGGTGCTCAAATTGGCTTCCTCACGTCCCAAAAACCCAGCTCTTGTGTAAATTATAATAGAAGTTTTCACCCGCGCTCTCTCGAAGTCTCACCTCCTGGCAGGAGTGGCAGGAGTGGTAGGGGATGCATGTAGTGCGACTCGATGTAAGTCATGTAAAGGACAAAAGGAATCGGTTCGTTAATCCCGTTTTTGTAATTCCTTTGGCGATACAAACAGACCGACTTAATTTCCTTGTAGTCGTCGCGGCGTCGGCGCGTCACTTTCACACCCACTGAGCACTGACTTGCAGCCCAAGGGCCCCGCATTAGAGCTCCAATTCGTTTAGCGCGCCGCCGCAACTCCCTCGCCTCTAATTAGCCTGAAAACGAAACTATCTCGTCGATCTTCGAATGTGAGCTCTATTTCCTGCATCCTAGATTGGTTTTAGTTCGGTGTCGAAGTAACAATAATAGAGGACACTCGACCTCTCGGTGTCGCGAGATTTCCCGCGGATTTTACTTTTTTCTTTAAGTGCCACTGTGGGTACTTTGAGCTTGTGTTACGAGTATAAACATGCGGTCGGTTCTGTGCGAATCAGCTGGGATTGGGACAGCTCGGGCGGCCGGAGGAGCTGCATCACATCGCACCTGTCATTTGGGCTCTCCGGAGTGATCTCCTAACTAGTGATATCTAAAACAAAAGAGCTTCGTAAGTCGCAGGATTTTTACAATTGCAAAGTAAGTAAACTCGTGCAATCGTCACAGCTTTTACAACCGACCTCACTAAACGAATTACTAGTCTTATTTGAAAACGGTTATTGATTTTTGTATATGTCGCTTCATCGCTTGAAGCATGATAAGGCAAAAGTGATTGACTGATGTATCAACGCACAGGCCAAATAACCCTTAGGGCTAGAAGCACACGTATTCCTCTTTTATGACGTAGGCATCCACTATGGAAGGATTTTTCGAAATTTAACCCCCAAGGAGGTGAAATAGGGGATAAATATGATAAGTATAATTTCGGCGTTTGAAGCTGCGGGCAACAACTAGTCTTTTATAAATACGAACTAGCCAGGCCGCTGCAAGTCTGATGACACTTTTCATAGTTAGAGTAAATATCAAACAAGATCGTTCTCAAAGTAAAACCATCCGCGCGGCCATCCCGGCCACAACGGTCAATCCCTTCAGATTAATTAAAAGCGGACCGCCCAAAAAAGATACCAGATTTATACAAAAAAAAAGCAAAAGCTACATCATTAAAAGGCATGGCTGGTCCGCGGAGACACGTGTCAGAGGGACGTGCCATAGTTTAGTCTAGCTAACGTTTAAAACATAGTTGAACTAAACGTTGAAATAGACGGACTAGTGTTCTAACCCTTGGCGAATGACATAACTTAGTCATTGTAAGGGCTCCACAGTTTCAAACTAGGAGCTCGTGAAAAGACAATATTTCCACAGTATAGCTGTTCATGATTTAGAAACGTCTAAGACTTCTAAAATACTACAAAACTAAATTTTCCACCAAAATATCGAGTTATCCCAAAAACCCAACTGCCGCACTGCACACAGAAGAACCGGATCGAAAAACAGAATGTAAAAGCAAGGTTACTTTGTCACAAACGACTTTGATGCCGAGGATCTTCGCGAGCCACTCCGCGACCAGCTATTTGGAAAGTATTTTGATAATGAGGGCGCGAATTAAGGGACATTTTAATTAACAGATGTAACAATGACTCCCGAGTTATTACCTCCTGCGAGGGTTCAGACTGAGAGCGACGATTTAACCCTCAAATTCTAAGCGTATTAGATGAGGGTTCGAAGGTACGAGCACAATCGGACCGTCGAGCACAGAGGCTGCTGCGACTCCGACAGTTGGAAGCGTTGATTTAATCTAACTCATATTTTAATTAAGTCGAGCCTCATTAGACGTCGCCGACGACTCTAATAAAAGTCAAGTTTTGGCAAACATCTTGGCGATTTGGAGTAGACTTATCGCCTATCTCGCTCCACTCCGCGCCGAGTGCGCAGTGCGTCCCTATCGGGCGGGGAGAGCAGCCGATTATGATAATTCTCCCCCGGGCTGAATATAAATTGGGCGCTTATTTACAATGAGTTATTTAATGCGAACGCTGCATGATCTTATTATGGAAATTTTATTAACGTTTATGGAGTGCGATGTAGTTATTCCAGCGCTTAATGGCCTTTTACATATCTAGTTAGTTATGAAGGATTCAATAATGAGGGGTTCAGGGGGTCGTGTTCGCCAGTACGCCTACATGCTCGCGAGCATTTATACCAAATGAATTTGTCTCTTCCAGTTTGTACATTGAATAGCCATGGTCTGCAGTCAGATACCGCATCTTAGAAATCCATATTATAAATAATAGAATTTGTATGTTTTAAAATAACTATATTTTCAGTTCTGTATGGAGTAAGGAATAATACAATAGATCCCAAAAAGTATTTTGTATTGAATAAATTTTTATAAAGCATTAGGTTAATTCTACTCCATTCCACCGCAGTTCTAATTCGTGTTACTAATACGTGGCCTAGTTATACATAAACATAGCTCCTAAACACTTATTTTCGCAGCGTTGAAGCGCCCCCGAAAAATCCATACCACCCCGGGCCACCCCGCCCTCGCCGCTTGTGGACTTTTTAGCCCAAGATGGCTTAATTTTCTTCATACCGTTATTTTGTATCTTAAAAACTCCATTAGGAGGGTTGCTTGGAGATTAGCGTTGCTTTCCGGGTCGGACACACGGACAATGCCACTGACCCTGTCGTTATGTATAGTCCAGGGTTGATATTTTTGGGATATAACAGTTTTTGGTGTTTTTAAAGAGACAGAAACGGAAGATAATTCGTAACACAGTACTACGGTAATGAGGCGATTAGTGATTTGCACAATTTTTTTGATTTGCACAACAAACAACAAAACAATACAGTACCAATTTTATTTTAACCAAGAATAAAAAATTTAAAAGTAAGAATTTTATATTTTAATGCTGAATTTTATACAATTTTTAATGATTATTTTCATAATTTTAACAGTGACATGTTGACTTTATAACAATTTTTACTATGAACTTACATTATACTATTGCTGTTTATGTTACTTTGATACATACTAACTTATAATTGATACAACCACTTTTCTTGTTCAATTATTTTTTATTAGATGTTGACTCTTTAATATGCATGCAGTCTTCGCCTGTAATTGTGGTGGCACTTGACAGACTAGCTACATAAATGATTATTTTATTTACATTGTATTGGTGTTCACTATGTTGGCGTTCATTTAAATAAATAAATAAATATATAAATGAAATTTTTGTAAATTCCCAGAAAGAATAGGGTTGTCACCTTTATGGTCGTAATTGGGGAAAACCAGATTGAACCGAGCAACCGACACGCGAACCGTACCGCTGCAGCGCTGCTGGATAATTAATATGACATACTATATAACGTGCACGATATGAGAGATGCAACTTCGTGAGGTCGCTAGTGGTCAATGCATCTATAACAGTCAGAGTAGTCTCGATTTCAACATATTTCAGTATTTGCTATGTATTATATTTATTTATTTTATAATATTAAACATTCTATAATATAATATTATAATTTCTTTCATTCTTTTCTCTTCTTTCTTGGCCAGCAACGGCGGTGTCCTTGGAATTGTCGGTGTCCTTGAGCGACGGTGACCAAGAACCATCAAGTGGTCGTCTGCTCAATTATCGACCATTTACACAAAAAAATGTCGTCAAAGAAAATTTTGGAACAAATAAGTGTAGGACCGTAGCGGACCGGAACGGAGGGGCCATCCACTGTTCCCGGCTTGTGTGACGAGTGCTTAATTACGAGCCGAGTTGTACTGTTTTGTGTTTTTTGGCGACGAGTGTCGCTTCGACGTGTGAGGTACTTGTGCTTGTCCTCGTGTGTACTGCCGACTGCCGACTGCTGCCTGCCGACTGCCGACAGAGGGCCGACTGGAGCGAACAATACGTGTTTAGGAGGACCTTTAGAGGACGGCGGATCTGTGCCAGCCCCAATAGCATCCTGCGAATGATAGCGGGCTGACTGGACTGTGTCTATATTATGTCGCGCTGCTGTGGGCTGCATGCTCCCAGCGGTTGCAATTTAAAATTACTTAAGTTTTTTAGTTTTAAGGTTACTAACACACCAAATTACATCATACTAACAAATGAGACTGGGTTTCTTGAAATAAAAAAAAATATTTATATTATTTACCGGAGCCGCTAGATCGCTCAAGATCGAATATTGTTATACAATGATATAATAATGTATTTTTTAAATATCATTACTATTATAAACAATTCACTAATTTTATACGCGTTAGATACGGCTTATCTTCATTACCCAAAGCTGTCAGTGCCAATTCAACAGCTTTCAGAATATTTCGTTAGTTTTCTTTACGTCGTATAACTTTCACTGCACGTAATTTCCTTAAAATCGAGATGTGTGCCAGATACAAACTCATTCCGTCAATGGTTTAGGGAATATACCAAAACCACGTGACCCATTTTTTCCAACTTTTTACCCCCCTCCCCCTTTTGTGACCATCCGTAGTATACGAGAAGACCCCCCCCCCCTCCCCATAGTTTTCACGTGGTAATTCATAAATACGGTTTTCAATACTTTTTTGCAGAGTTAAAAAATTATTATTTTGCTTATATTTGACGACTTGTGTGGCGCAATATTGACTACGTGACAAAAACCTAAACCCCCACCACCCCTCTGTGACCAATCGTGGTGTTTTGAAGACCCCCCTCCCCCTCCTAAATGGGTCACGTGGTTTTGGTATGTTCCCTTAGCATGCGTGGATATAATAAAATATGGAAGGTGTAAGACCAAACTTTGCTCTACCATACAGCCATGACCCGAACCACGGATCCTTAAGAGGCAGAAACTAAAAATGCGAGAGGAATGACGCGTCTCACTTTATGTTGGTTTAATATCCAATGTCTCAGTAGCTTTGTGTCTTAAGTTAAAAGGTAAAGGTAGCATTATGTAGATGTAAGCGAAGGCTCCGGCGTAAAGCGATTTCCTGTACCACAGAAATGGATCGTTGTGGCAGGCGAGCGCGGGGAGCGGGCGGCGCGGCGGGCGGGGGAAAGGCCGCGGGCCGCGACTCATTGTAAATTAACTTTGCGGCCCGCTGCTTGACAATCGCTGCTCGCGGGCTGTATGCACCGGGACCTGGGAAATCAGCTTGAGACTAGCTATTTAGCATAATAATATAATTTCACATCGAATTCATCATATATATATATTTGGTTAGAAAATATAGACCCACACAAAAAATATTAGTACGTAATATTTAGCTTTGTTCTGAAAATAATCGGCAATTAACTCAATAAATAATTACTATTTTATACTATACCTAGTGATGTGGTAGGTATTGGTATGGTGTTCAACTAAAACATATTAGGTCCATAGAGTAGAACAAATATCTTACCCTGTTATTTGTTAGTAGAGATTTATTGCAGCGACGTTGTAGTTTGCCTTCTGATGTGTTTGTAAAAATGAAAACAAAACATTTCTAGTTACCTTTTAAAACAACAGAACATAATTTTACTTTTACTTATTATCCTTCAAGAACAAAGGTTTTATTTTTCTATTGACCTAAATGTTAAATTTACAATAAGAAATATAAAAATCTGTAATATCATTTTCAATAAATAAATTCCAGAAAAATATGTATGACCTCTATTGATTAGAATGCCTCTTTATTCTACTCTTTTATACAATATCAAGATCAAAATGTTTTATTAAGTGTAAATAAAGTAGTATAGTATCAGTAAATGACGCCGGCCCGGTGTGCCACCGTCCCGAGCGAAATCGTTTCATTCCGTTCCGTCTCCGTATGAAGTCGCATTTTCTTATTAAGTGCGAAACTGAGGCAATCCAGCGTTTAATGAGCTTCCCGCGAGATACAAAAGTGCTTGCCGGCGCTTCCACTAATAGATTAATTGCACGCAATAAGGCTGGTAATTGCCGACCATTGTGTGCGCCGCTCACCGTGCCGTGCCGTGCCGCGCCGCGCCGTGACGTGTCGTGCCGTGCCGTACCGTGCGACGTTTTTCTTTTCGTGATTTAAAATTTTTGGAACTTATCCAAATTTTTTCGTTTCCGGAAAACCACGTAGCTACTTAATTGTGTTTGTGGGCGACGAGTGTTGTTGGGGCGTAGTGGTTTGAAATTCAGTGTCAGCCCTGGGTTTAGAGATCAAATTCAGTTTCTTAAATTTTTGGAAATTATTTTTATGGTCATGTAAAGTAAATGACCTTTATATAAAAATAATACACATATTATAAGGGATGTCTATTCTAATCCATCCATCCATCCATCCATCCATCCATCCATCAGCATCCATCAGCCTTTGGAGGTCCACTGCTGGACATAGGCCTCCCTTAACTAGCGCCACTGACCGGTCCTGAGCCTTCTGAATCCAGAATTTATTAAGTAAGTAAGTCATGTGGATTGTAAGCTAATTATGCCTTCCTCACAACGTACGGCAATCTGCATAGCCAAGTGTTCATCGACGCGATCGAACTCACCCTAACCCACTACCCCCTCCCATATTGTGACCCGATCACCCGAGCTCTGGAGGATTATAAATAATAAAATATAATACTGCCCGATTACAAATAATATGTTAATAAAGAATATGTTAAGATAGTAATTATAAAAGTTTAATTGTAATGATGTAATTATAATGATGTAATGATAAATTAAATTATTTATTTGTATGTTTGCATACCTCAATAGGTGGAACTTGGCAGACCTAAAAATCTAATGTTATCCTTTATGTACATTATTTTTTAAATCATAAAGGATAGATTATAAACATAATATCAATAGATGCATTATAATCAACCTAACAAAAATAAGAGATTGTAAGCAAAGTCGATTAATCTACAATGTGGTGTTTATTATTTTAACAGAGTAATTATCAAAATTAAAAAAAAGATTTCAGATTTTAATACACAGATTATAATTGACTGTGAATGTCCCGATATTATATCGGGTGAGGTGACGTCACGTGACGTCATCGAGGGTGGTGCGATTGTACTGCAGTTCTACCTCTACAAGCCGGTCAAGGGCGAATTTATTAGCCAAGTACTAGACACTAGACTAAGCACTGCGGCTACACCGGTGGGTATCTAGACTATCTAGCAGCTAGCTCAGAGTCTAGCTCAATTAAAACATAAATAATATAGGTAGTATCATACAAGTGAATTAGATGTGTGGTGTGAGTCAGATCGCGAATAGGGTTCTCTCGATCGCTTGTTTTGGTTTAGCATCTGCATAAAAGATATAATATAATTATTAATTTGTTAAATTATTGAGTTGGTAAAATATTGGCAAATTTTTGTTGTAAAATATTCCTGATGGTCCATGGATAAATTAAAGAAAGAAAAATTCAAGTTCTGGATTAGGTAAAGTCCAACATCAAGAAATCAGCCAAACTATAAAGGATATTGAAATGCCGTCATAGCAAAAGTTATTCTATAATATATCACATCGAATAACTTAAGCATTTACCAAAGGTATGTAGAGATTGAAGATCTTAGTTACCTGACGAGGAACACTAAAGGATCAATCAAACTATCAAAGAAATTTGAATGCCATCTCAGCAAATGTTATTCTGTGTGATGAGCAATTACGTAAGGAATATAATAAATTAAGGTATGTAGTACTTCATTAGGAAGCCTAAACAATTAGAAGTACTAAAATGCTTACTGATACCATCCGAGTATATTCAAAGTGAACACAACTTTATCGATATTTTGGCACGACAACGTTTGTCATGTCAATTAATAATTCATTATATTTTATTCTATATTCATAATACTGAAAAAGACAATCTATATTAATTCGTGAAGCACAAACTTTTTACCCCATTGTACGAGAATCACGCGAACGGGTATGAAATTTTTCACAGTCAAAGTTCATATGGAGAGGATTGGAGGAGTGCAGAGCTAATTAGTTTATAAAAGAGATATGCATTAGAAACACATGAAATTATCTCAAATGCTGTTATTTAGAAGGAACGTTATTCCAAGCGGCTGTCCCTCGACACCTTTTTCACTAGTTTTTTTTTTTTTAATTGGGTATTTATCAAGTCAAGTCATTGGAGACGATGTCTGTGGAGGCAATATGCAATGAAGCAATCGTCTTTTCAAAAAAGTTCCTAAGATTATAGGTACCTACTTTCCAAATTGAAGAGTTAAATTCAGAATACAAAAATTCTAAATTTAATTTTATTCAGGGTTGTCAGCATCATTTGAATTTGGGCTGGCAGCTCGCACCACGTGCCCGCAACACGTTTCCCGTGGCGTGACTAAACAAAATCCAACGAAACAATCGCCTCCCCCGGATCTGCTCGCGGCTCCGTCACCTTGGAGCGGATAACTGTACACACATGTACGTACAACCTCCCTCTCGGTGCGTCCGCAACCTACCACCGAATCCGAGCGGTTCTCGACTCTAATCTTACCGGGTAAGAGTCACATTGGCTCGAAGGAAGCTCGCAGACGCGTGGAAATGATAGAGACGGGGTAAGCGAGCCCACAACGCAGGAAACGGGGTAGGTCGCGCTAAACAGGTTTCGCACTTTCATGCCACCAACGTATCCTGAGCCCTCGCTGTCACTACCGTTTCCCCGCTGCGGCGTTTTTTATTTGAGGTTAGGGAGGAGTGGAAGGGTCAAGCGCGCCGGTCGGCTCAGAACAGGCCTCATGTGCCCTAGTGCTCACTTCACACGTACTACAAAGCGCCCTAACTGCCTGCTATTAACATTACTGCCCCCCCCCCTCCCGCTCGGGTAGTGATGTAACTCGATGTAAACATATTTATTTAATTACATCCCGTTTACAGTACGTGTGATATGTACCTACTACACACTTAGATATAGTTGGGCGAGGGTGATGGACTGAAGGAATGTTTCACTAGCGCTGGCTTCAGTGTTCATAATTACTAGTTGCTAGGGTTTCCTAACAAAACTACAAATTGACAGCTGCCTGTGTCGAACTACTAATTAATTATGTATTCAGGCAGATGCATTAAATTTTACATAAAGATATAAAGATCCTGTAACATTTGATTTTAAAACAATGCCCACGTAGACCGTATTTTGTAACAGGCGCTATATATGTAAGTTGATTCTTTAAATTTTTTGAAATGAATTTTTATATGATCGTGGTGGAGGAATACGCGAGATCTATAATGATTACAGTATTAGTTGATTCTAAATGACGCTAACTGGAATTACTATATCTATATTTATTAAAACAATACAAGAATTATAAACCGATATCGCATCACTAGTACACGCAGCGTGCGATTCTTTTCTTTTAGTGTTCAATTTAATTTAAACTTAAACTTTATGCCATAAGAATTAAAATGCCTTACTTGTGAGCATTATTATTTCATACTCGCAGCTTGAAGCAAAATTGAACTCTAAACATGCTGCGTATAAGATTTAAAATGACATGTGACGCAACACCGATTTCGGATGATGATTTCGGTGGCAGAAGTGTGAAATCTGGTGCCGACTCTCAAAAAGTTCATAAGAGTCCTGCATAAAACTTTTCAAATAAAATCATGGCACGGAAATAACCAATTACAACTAATTTAGGTACAGTCGGAATAAAATCTTCCGATAAATTTTTTGGACGAATTTTATTTCATAAGGGTTCGGTGAATTTGGTCGTAACTTGATTAGTTTTTTCACTCGGCCCGTAATATGCTAAACACTAGATGCTAATAAAAAATTCCCTCGGCAGCCAATTCCCAGACTCATGAGGTGCGCCAAATCCAGAACTTTTAGCATGCAGAGGGCCACGTACGAGGCGCGCTCAAACAAAGCTGAGAGGTTTTCCATCACAAAGAGCGCACAGAAAACTAGTCGCCTACTAAATTTCGCCGCACATATTCTGACGAGCTTCGCGCGAAAGAGGCTCCTATCGCGTCGCATTACATTCGACATTCGCTCGTCCTAGTTAAACCCAACGCACCTTTTTATCTGACGAAAAAGTTTCAGATGAATTGATAATTGCAATAAGTATAGATCCGGCGGCTCACAAAGGCCCGAGGAGGCGGTTTCTGCGACAACGTGGTGTTTAACCCTTGCGTGGTAGCCCATTGTCACTACTATTAAATTATTCATTCGCGTCACAATATTTTGACAACGGTCACGCCTCCACGTCTATGACTATTGAGTTAGCGCGCAGGGGATCCGAGAAAGTGTGGCACTTCCTTCGGGCACAATGCCTCTGTCTGTTCCATTGATCCGACGAGCTCCCGATTGTGACTCGCTACAGCTTTATCGAACGAGTTTCGTGCCTCTACTGCCTCTGAAAGGAATTAATCACCTGATTTCCTTTAAATAGAAGCTTAACGTAAACACAGCGCTTTGTCATCTTTTTTCACGCGTCAGATACGACAATCGATATTTAAGTGATTATCATTATCCACCGTCTCGCACACAATAGAGAGCTGCACTCAATGGACAATTTGAAGTAGAAAAAGTTTACGGACATTTTAAAGATTTAAATTGTACGTTATACATCGACTGTTGCTTTATTGGTACTACGTTTACTTTGTATTACCTACTTACGTTTTCTTTTAATGTTTTAAGTATTCTGTGGTTTCACATAGAATGTTTGACGTATAAAAAATAATAGCAAATTTTACGAGTTTTGGCTCTTCAAAAAAAATCAGCTCACAAGTACCTGCTTATAATAACATTATTAAGAAGCCATTAGGCAACGTGGCGCTTGGCTGTGTTTTGACAAGTTTTTGCAACGGTCGCAGTGAAGCCGTCGTGTTCACGGAAATACTGTTTGTATAGGCTACTGGTCTTCAGAGAGCACACCCTTAACCAGTAAATAAATATACTGTATTATTAAGTCCTCAGCTGCCGCGATATTTTATTATACACTATACAAAGGGAAACGGGAAGAAAATGGATTAAGAAAAAAAATTCTTAGAACACGCCTGCGTTGTGCACTTATGATAATCATTGGATTGATAAGTTCTATTAGGGTAGGCGTATTCTGATAATTTTATTATTTTTATATTTTTTGTTTAAGCAAAATATGCGTAATAAAGGTATTTTTATAAGATTCAGAAATAAACGATTTGCAACGGCGCTCCCGGGACACCCACAATTTATTGGTCTCGAGAAATCCGCAATAAAATTTCAATTACCTCCGACCGCCAACTTGCTTGCATCTCGAATTATAAGAGGCCTTTGTTGGTGGATTAGCTGGAAGCCGGGGGTCGTGGTAATTGCAAAAGCGGCCGGTATTAGAAAGCATTACCTCGCCCAGCTCCGGCTGAGCCGCGCGCCCCCTCCCCGGCTCCGCGCTCGCGACCACCGCGGGGGTAGCTCGAGGACCCTCGAGGGCCACGCTACGCCGGTCGCCCGCCACGCTAGTACACCAGGCGCATTCCTATCGGATTACACGTTTAGTGTGACAGCGCTCGGTTCAATTAACCACCCCGCAATACGATTGAATATTAATTTATTGCTCTCATATGTTTCGCACTTTCGAGCCGAACATTCCTTTACTCGATTGTCGAGGGCTTAATTGTTTTCGGATTTCAATTTGCTTTTTAATTTAGAATTCAATATTTCATCTTTGTCGAGCGTTTCTTGACGAACTAACATTTAACGTTGGGATATCCGTCTGTTACTACGCGAAACTAATTATCGTGCCCATTGTGTATTCGATACTGAACGAGCTTGTATTGAAACGCCTGATGAAGACACTGGACGATTGTTTCGTGAAAAATAGGCCAAGGGCCCGCGTCACGCGTCGAAACTGTTGTATTGTAACGAGAAGGCATTCCGAGTCCATTGTATTGGCTGAAGGTGGCCGCCATTTAAGACGTTACAATTTACATCTCGAGACATGGCATATACAAGGATTTCAGCAACAATGTAGTTCCGTATCACCTGAAGTGGTGCTTGGGTACTACTATAGTTTTCATTGATATAGAAGTAGCAGACGTGTTCGATCCGTCTTCTGTAACTATAACCTGGAAACCTACAGACACCTTTAAGAGTATTGAAATAGAACAAGTGTTCAGACTGTAGGTTCAGATGAGACAGCTCTGTGTCTCTAAAGAAGAGTCGCCTCCACAATGTCTTTCAATATAAAACACAGGTAAAGTTGCTTGAGACAGAACTTTATCATACTGAGATTCACGTAAACTTCTTCACGTAACATTCTTATTCTTCATCCTTATATTCTCTCTAATATAAACTTCATGAGCAATTAAAATAAAATTATCTGTCTGCTCTTGCAATTACCGGCAACCACAGTCTGCTGTGTGTTACAATTTTGGTAATATTACATGTATTGTTTGCGGAGTATTCATATAAGTTAAATTATAGAAGGTTTCACTGAAAATAAGTGAAGCCACAGAGTGTCCACCATTTTGTCGAGGGATGGACTGCTTTAAGTGAGGAAATTGAATTTTAGTAGTAGGTACGATGTAGAGTCCTTCTCTCATCTTTCTTGGCTGCCAAAGTATCAACGATGCCTCTGGTAATGCCGAGGTCCAGGGCCAGATCCAGGGCACTCCAGGAGCAGCGGTGATGGCAGGTGGCTCATGTACTCATTAGTATTCAAATAAAAAGTGTCAACTTATCTAACGTTCATATCCTTGAAAACGCATTTAGCATTTTTTGTCTTGCATTTCTGGTTTTAAAAACATTTTCTTCATATAGTCGTTAAAGACGAGATGAGTAGACTATAACTTGAACCCAAATAATTTTTGCAGAATACCTTCATTTTAAGTGATCAAGTAACACTGATGCCTCGATATTTTAGCAGAAACATTAAAAAGATGAAAGACAATCAATTGCAGCAAATCCAAAAATGTATGGAGAGACGCCGGAAAAAAGAGGTCCAAAAGGCCTCGAGGTTAATTACTTTTTTAAGAATAACACTTTTACCAGCCTCCAGTCCATGCTTCAGAAGTAATTATATTCCACTGCCATGTTACCTTAGGTTGTCAACATTCCAAGATGGTGGTACCAGGATACCTAGGTGATAAGTCACTTCTGACAGATGGAATAGCTCCTTAGAATATGAGACTCAATTGAAGAAGAATTTATCCCACCAAAAACATAAATGTAAAAAAGGAGAGCCAAGTTCAATACAAAAATTATGCTTGGCTGTGGGCTTCGCCGCAAAAAGAATGGAGATCTAAATGAGTGCCAAGTTCTATGCAAAATCTAAATATGTATTTATAGGAACAAAATAACATTATGAACAAGTATTAAACTCTATTTCTTTGCTTTATTGGATGCCTATAACAATTGCTGTTATTTAAAAAAGTGAGATCTTAAAGTAGGTTAGATTTGACTTGGCCAGTTTTTATCAGAATTAAAATGTTGAATAACTTTATAAAATCACTGATGTAATGAAAACTGGCCAAGTCAAATCTAACCTACTTTAAGATCTCACTTTTTTAAATAACAGCAATTGTTATAGGCATCCAATAAAGCAAAGAAATAGAGTTTAATACTTGTTCATAGTGTTATTTTGTTCCTATAAATACATATTTAGATTTTGCATAGAACTTGGCACTCATTTAGATCTCCATTCTTTTTGCGGCGAAGCCCACAGCCAAGCATAATTTTTGTATTGAACTTGGCTCTCCTTTTTTACATTTATGTTTTTGGTGGGATATCATTAATTTTTGTAAAGAAAAATATACGGTGTTCACAAATATTAGAGACTAAATTGACGTTTCATGGGTGGAAACGCGTAAAATTACGGGTGGGGCTGCGGTGCGGTCTACAACAGCTATGTTCGAATATCTATTTGGCGGACACTAGCGCCATTGATTAGGGTGGCATAACTCAGCAAACTTCACTCCGTTTACAACAGCCATGTTCATATACACAACAAAGGTCGTACTGAAAATCAGTAGCCGTGGTTACCCTTTTTTTCCCCGGGGGGAAAAATGCATTACGCATACCACCCGGGCGCAGGGGGTACTCGAGTGGTTATGTGGGACTCCCGTATAGGCTAATGAGACCCACGGTATACCCACTAAAAACCCCCCCATCTTCCTTCTCGCCGCCTTGTAACGGGGTTACGGGAACGCTTTCGCACACATCCGCGACCCCGTCAGCGGCAGCCGCCCACAAGCGGCTCCATCGCGAAAGCCCTCCACGATGGGTGCACCAGTTGGTAAGGTGCGCCTCCCCCCTCGGCCTCCACCAGTACTGTAGCAGACTCCCCCCGAGTCTGCTACTAGGAGGCCATGGAAACCAGATAACTGGTACCCGGTGGAAGATTAAGTCTGTGGTTTTTCCACCGACCACACCTCGGCCGCAGAGGATAGGGCAAGTGGCGCACCGTAATACCGACATACCTCTTCTTCTGCCGTCCCACCAGTGCCGTTTCGGCGGAACGGCGGAAGGCGGGCAACCCCCGGGGGGGAGCCCGCGGCATATGCTGAGTGCGTACCTTTTTTGTTGAGCAGTGCAGCAGGTTATGTCGATTTTATAACTTATAATATTTTGTAAATGATTTATTTAGTGTAAATTTTATAACTTGTTGCAGTGCTTAGCAAAATAGATAATTTCTTTCTTTCTTTCGCATATCTATTTGTCACACACTAACGCCATTTAGATATGGTCATTATTGGAACCTCTATTTTTTGTAAACAGCTGGAAACTTTTTCAACTTTCCCTTCATATGAGATGGCCCTCGTTCTACCTCAATACTCCATGCGCTGAAGTATGTCATATTGAGCCCCGCGTGCACAGAGGCCTTAGTGCGAGTTTTACGTGACATAACGGGCTCACAATGTAAATGCGAGTTGGCTAAGATTTTTATGGGGCCGAAGCTTTTCTTTTCACTGCCGCTAGATGGCTCTGCTTCGGTATCATACAAATTTTGTATGGGGACACCACTTATTTTTCGACTTTTTCTAATTTTTTGTTTTTTTCCTACGCTTACACACAATTACGAAGCTGGATTCCAAATTTCATCCTTCTAGGTTACCTGGAAGTAGGTTAGATTTAGGTACTATATGTCAGTCAGTCAGTCAGTACTAAAATTTACGACTTTTTGACTTCCATATCTTTATAACCGTTTGAGCTAGCTTCATGAAATTTGGGCTTCTACATGTCCTTATATATATAATTAAACACACGTAGTTTTATGTGTTTACGTTAAAGAGGTTTTGAGTTATAGAAGGGTCAAAAGTGGCACCAAGTGGTTCGTGTAATATTACACTCGGCGCTGGCTAGCCAGTTCCTTTGCTTGAACTTGGCTTGACACGCTGCCGCGTGTCTAGATTCAAGGTTCAATTTTGAAATTATGAAGCAAGAAATTTTAATTTTGATAGACTTTAATTATTGTTTTCCTAACATGCACTATACCCACATATTTCTAGAATTTCTGAACCCCATTACTGTCCCAATATTGAACACGGGTCTTCTCTTACAGTATGAGGGTTGGTCTAGACTAGAATACACAAAGCCAAGTTACTTGTTAGTTGTTTTAATATTGCAGATAGACCTATATGGGCCTGTAGATATTACACCTTAGTATTTTAACAGAACAGTTTACAGTTTTTGTCTTAAGTTTTTATTTTTCCCAACCCAACATGGTTGTAACAGTAAGCTAATACAGACTGGTACTAACATCAATTAGGTGACCAAGTCATAATTTGAAAGAATCTATGAAAACAGCTCAGACTTCTGTTCAGTCAACACGTCCTACTCACAAGTCATGATACGTTTGATGCGGAAACACGCCTACTGTCGCAACGCTACACTCTACACTGCACAAACACCCAGTGGCGATACACACGGTACATACTACATAGCAAGTAGCAAGTAGCAAGTAGCGAGTCTGTACGTTTGTCAAAGCCAGCCACAAGCATTGCGTGCGATAACAAGAGCGAGTGTCGCGAACGTGTCGTGAATTTAAATGTGACGTTTGTCGCAAGATGGCCGCCGTCACCGTGTGCGCGCCAACGTACCCGCGATTAACGAGCTCGATAGCCTTGTTAACGTGACAACGCTTTACATAATCAGGGGGGTGTGACGCTGAATTGGCGATTGTAATACGGTTGACGTTTTACGTTTCTGGCCGATACTGGAGATAGGTATCTATTCCAATTTTAAATTGACTATCGATATCGATAGGCTAGTAGATGGTTAGATCATCGAGATACATATTATTTTAGTAATTATCAAAATCATTACAAAATCATCAGAGCTCAAATTTAAAGAAAACTATTAAAAAATAAACATTTATGGATTAAAATAGATAGTGGTTTATGCATCGATTTGGGCTCTACCCTTATATTTTCATTCGTTGCGCAAGCGCTGCCAACCGAGGTAGTTGAGTTCGATTTGCGGTTCGGCATGCAGTTCATTTTGTTCGTCAACTTTTCGGTAATTCCGTCGCAAAGATCTTTATACTGTATGCGTATAGAAAGCCCGTATGGGCTACTGAGTGAAATCAAACTGGTGCAAGGTAGGATAACAGTCAAAACCATCTCAGCGCCGAGCTATCGACCGACGCCACGCGACGGAACAGGTTGGTGGACTCCCTTTTTGGTGTGTACATTTTGTTGATTGCTGTGTATTGCCCAGAAAGGGACACTTAAATGCCTGTAATCATTAAAAAAATACAGTCCAATTTAGATTCGATTTAGATTCGACCACCACCAGTTTAGGAAACCGGGTTGAAAACCATTAATAGTTGATCGCTAAATATTCCGAGCCTGGGTAAATGACAATTACCAATAACTCTACAAAAGGACCAATCGTTTAAATGAAAATTAATAATTATCAATCACAAAGACCGGGTATATGATGATGATGCATTATTTCCTCAGATCGTCGCCTTGTTAAGACAGCGCCTTACTCTTGGGCCCGTGAAATATACGGGTTGAAAATCAGAGCGGAGCTGTTTAGATAATGGACGAATCTACACGAATCCGTGTAACTTCATCGATGTACCGGTTACAATTATCATTTCTAATTACCTGTATCATAATTAAATACGCACAATATATTATGTGAGTAAAGTTTTTAAATATTTTAACAGATTAAAAACATGTTCACACCAATACTGTATGGTGGTACATGGTTTCTTTTTATACGTATTATAAATACGAATAAGTCATTATTTCTCACAGAAATGGTTTCCCCATTCAAATAAAATATTTCAGCCGTATTGGGGCGGCTTATTAAAGAATACTAACTCCAGTCCCACGCCGGATGGGTGTTGTAAGAGACTAAATCCGGCCCGCTGGTGGTAGGGTCCCTCGGAAGGATTATATTGGTAATATTGACTTTAATTGTTAATTAATAACAATATTATTATTATTATTTCTCCATGGGGTTCATAGGGTCAACGCATAAGTGATGCCTTTGGTGTTGCTGATGTTCTTGGGCGACGATAGCCACTTAACTTCAGGTGGATCGTCAGCTCGTTAGCCGGCTATATCCTTAAAAAAATTATCATAATAATTCAACGAGTACCTACGTTTGGTATTTACTTACACTAATTGTCTTCAGTATAGTTCTTGTTTGCTAGTCACACATTTTTTTATAATTCCTTGCTTCCTTCTTGGAATTAAACTCATCATGCTTTCACCGTTACCTACTGATGTCCGTGAACACCGAACAGAGATGAACTCATCGATGGCTCGCCTTTCGTTTCTCGGCTATTTACTGGAAAAATATCTACACCCTGTCTTTAAAGTGCCTTTCACAGCTTTATGTCTCAATTTCGGCCCAGTAACCATTTCAAAGGAAAATATTTTGACTGTATTTTTTTCTCAACGTTACAAAAATAATTCCATTTTGAAATTTGTAGCTTATTTAAAATCCGGCCGTGAAAGCGGAATATTATCCCGTATGTCTCCACGTTGATGGCCATTATGACAACATTTCTGTTAATTACAAAGGAATTCATAGACGAGTGGAATTTGATACGAATTGACAGTGCGATTGGGCTTCATTAGGCACGGCACGAGTAGCGGCTCTCTGTGGGCACACACATAGACACACACACACACACAGCCACGCGCCAGTCAGTCATGTCAATTAATTGAGACATTCTTTACTATCATTACGAATCATTTGAATTATAGTGTAATGACCCTACCCTTGCTTTTCCTCATTGCCTCTACTGCGGTGATTACGTGTCATTAATTTATTCAAAAGAGGCTTTATATTTACATCCTGGTTATCAGCGACATCTGTGATCAATACTGATTCGTATAGTCTATACCTACAGCAGATTTTTTAAAAGAATCTTGAAAAAATCTTGCCTAATTTTATGTGGTAACAAATGTAAAGTTATTAACCTTATTATTATTGAATTAATAAGAATTATAAAATATTTTCCCCTTATCAAAATTACTATTAACTAAACCTACGAAATTGTAACTGGTTTAGCTCCAACTCATTAAGGACTACAGGGCTTTGGGTCTTTCCCCAATAATCGAGGCATTCGAGGCAACTTAGAGCATATTCCACCATGGATCGGTATGACGTGACGAGCTTACCTACTTCTATCTTATTTTCTAAATGTTTTCTAGTAAAAAGAATAAAATACAAGTTCTGATAATAGAAGGCATACCCTACTTTAAATATTATAATCCAGTCTAGTCTTACTTAGGTGTTCGAAAATATCCACAATAGGAAAATAATGTGGTTAACGCCGAATGCTTGCCGGATTACGCGTAGTGACTTTAGCCAGTCAATATTGGCGCTGCATGCTCGTGTCAATGTTGCCATTATATCGTATTAGTAACATGTGTCAGTTACTAACTTTACAAAATACAAAGACGTATGCTGTAGACTTCCTCAAGAAGAGAGACCAGTGGTCAGCAGTAGGCCGTTAATGAGTTGAATTTAAAGCCTAAATCTTCGAATATATTTATCCGATTTCAAACATTTTTCACTGGTATAACCTCCAAATTGTCTTGATATAAGATAAGTTGATAAGTTGACTATATATTATTCTGTACATAAGCGTTTTTCGTCTTGACAAATGGTCGATTAAAAACTTAATTAGACCTATAATTCGTATGTTTGCAGGCAAATTAGTAGGCAGAATTTTTGCAATAGCAAATAAAATAGCTATTCCAATAAATTGGCCTTTTCCTACAAACGCTCAACATGCGTTTGTCCCTACAAACGTAGGCTAATAACGTAGGCGTCATTATTAACGTATCGAAAGCTACTTACAGCTATCTAGGCGTGAAGCAAACTGGTACTAAGCCTCGCCACTTAACCGATTTTGTCTCACCTCCTCTAAGCGGCAATAGTGAAGAAAAAACTCAACAATAGAGTATCGGCTCGGGTTTCACTAAACAACGCGGACTAGTGAGGAGCACTCGATGCGTCGTGACATTGGCCCACTCGATACGTCAAGTTCACTTCGTCCGGATAGCGGGTTTGCCGGATTAACTGTTCACTACACTATGAGCCTTTTCGTAACACAGGCAACACTGCACAAGCCAAACATTTCCTGTTTGAAAAAAAAACCGACCAGGGTTATTTGATACATATTTTCTTGACATTAGAAATAATTAATACATAATCTAAAATTTTAACAAAAAAAACCGACTTCAAATGAAGTACATCCAATAAAAAAAGAATCATCGAAATCGGTTGGCGCGATATTGAGTTATTCGTCCATTTGTCGCGCACATACTTAGTGCAGGTTTTCTCATGGAAGCTATTGTCAGATCTTACTCAAATTTAAGTGCCCCTCTTAAATTTTACATGACAAGCACCAGCTTTCGATTAAAAAGAATCATCAAAATCGGTTCACCCGGTCGAAAGTTACAGGTAACAAACTTAAAAAAAAATACAGTCGAATTGAGAACCTCCTCCTTTTTGTGAAGTCGGTTAAAAATAATCTACTGTAATATTTTCACATACATTATAATTATACTTACCTACTACTTAAAACCATAATCCGTATGAGGAAACTTTTGAAATGAAATTCCATGGCACGGCTTCCGGTTGGAATTACCTAGTAGAAGTGTAAATCGTCGATATTGTCTATGGAAATCGTCAAGTAACGTTTACGCCCTTACATAATCTATTCTTTTGTGTAATTTCTGGAAAGACCAGGACAACATTATCTAATTGAACGTTATTTTAACATTATTTAATTGTTTATAATAACTATTAATATTAGGTAGGCAGGTATGTATGTATTATCCACCAATCCGCACGGGAGCAGTGTCCACTACACTCTCCATGCTCTCCACCGATCCGTAGGTACTGGAACAGGATGGTGGAATATGCTCTAATGGGTTCAAACCATGTTTGTTTATTCAATATTTATTTAAGCTTCATGTCTGTAAATAAGGAATGATTAGTGGTATTTTATTTAACTTATTTTTCATTTACATCTAAAATGAAATAACATACGTCTACAGCACGATCAAATTGAACAACACCACATTTATAGTGTACTTAACCGTGTTATCTTAACACTCTATTATGTTTATTTAGTTCCACAACGTTTTGTAAAAGAATTAAGCTGTCCATTACCTTAATATTAGCGCGCAACGTGAAAGCAGAACGGTCAGGCGCGACCCGCGTCCGGGCGTCCGGGCCACACAATGGCGATGGCGGACTGCGGTATTACACGCACCAATTCACTTATTTATTTATTTTCTCGCCACCGCACATAATTGAGGAAGTCTTTAACTCGCGCCTTTGTGCTTTTTTTCTTAATATCGTTAAAATTGGACGACAATCGGCTTAGCTGGGGTGTTCAAAAAAATAATAGACCCGGCTGAATGTGCCGCTGTCTTCGCCCGATTGTTTCGCCTCATTGTCTATGCTCGCGAAATTCGATTTAGTCTGTCCCGATACGATTACGCGCCTTTTCTGCGCACGTGTTTTTGTATAATCCCGAGTGGAATCTGATAGCCCCTCGAATCCAAATCTTAGTGAATTACTTCTAAAATTGGTTGTGGGTACCTAAGTAGATCCGCTTTTTGTCATTCCAAAAGATTAATTTTAAACATAATACCTAGAGTAAAATTTTAACAAAACTGCAATGTCTGTTGTAGGATTTAAGTTATTTTCCTATTGGAGATAGGTAAGGTAAATGAAAAGGTTAGTATTATAGTATTAAATTTACATAACCTTTTAGTTAATAAAGTAGATTGCCCTCATCTTCTGCAAAAAAATTATTTCGAAAAAAATTATCTCGTTTTTAAATCACGCCATTGGTTCTTCCCCATCGACGCACAGTTCTAGGATCTAACTCTCCAATTTGTAGGTTTTGTAAAATTTTGAATGAATTTAACGATCTAGATTTGTATCATGACAGTTTTGGTAAATTTACGAATATATGTTGTTGTCTGTTGAATAATAAATAAATTTTGTTAATAGACTCGTTGTCGTGATCCCGTGGCTCGTTTTCTGTTTTTGTCATGTTTTGATGAATTTTGAATATTTATTGTTGTTATTTCCTAAATTCTTTAGGATAATCAGTATTGTCAACCATTGTGCCTTAATCATATAAGTTATTTACTTTTTGCATGTGGTGTTTGCCTGTAATAGGTTGTGCACGTAGTTAAAATTGATTATTTGGTTTATTTCCATGTTATCGTGTAACAATTGTTGGCAGACCTAATAAATAAATAAATCCTCTATTCATAGGTAAAGTTTATACTAGAGACTTACTAAAAAATTCAAATATTTTATTCAAAATTGGTTTTGTTTACAAACACTTTTTGGAAGTAATGCAAGCTACGCCAATGCTTCAACAAGGCCCTACTGTGAGAGGGCCCGGGAGAAGAAGCAGCAAGAAACTACCGGGGTGTTTTTTCCTACTCACAGTTACAGATAGCACTTATAATAATAATAATAAATAATAATAATAAATCTTTATTTATTATTATTATTAACTACTTACAATCTATATTTATGAAACTCATGTCCAAACAGTCGTGTCATTAAAATAATCATCTAATTTGTAATACTCTTTCGTCATAACAATGCTTTTAATGTCAGTTTATAGTATGGCATTTCCGTAAGTTTTAATGGAATTATACTATAAATTTTTACACATGTATTTGTATTTTTACCCATGTGTTTGTATTTTTACCCATGAACGATCCACCAGTTTTACAGTCTATTTGGTATGTACAATCAGTTTAGCCTTGTTCCTCGTATTACAATAATATTGTGGATGTCACTCTTCTTAGGAAAACTGTCGTAACATGCATATCATTATCCAATAGGTAGGTAGGTATTGTGACGCCACAGTTAAAATATAATTGATTTCCTTAAAGAGATCTTTGAGAGAGTCACTAGGTCTGAGGTTGTAAATGGCGCGTACCTACTGCTCTTTTTTGTAATCCATACTAATATTATATAGAGGAAATATTTGATTGTTTGTTTGCATTGAATAGGCTCCGAAACTACTGAACCGATTTGAAAATTTATTTCACTGTTGGGAAGCTACACTATCACCGGGTGATATAGGCTACATTATAGTATCAAAAAAATTAGGGATCCCTGATAAAACTGCAATAATGTAACCCAAGGTGTAAAAAATAAAGAAAACCGAAGCAAAGCGAGGGCGGTTACTCGTATATTATAAATATCGACTCAATATCTGCAGCCGAACAGCGAGCTCCGGCAGACAGTAAAAACCATAGGACATAATCTTACCTGCCGACACTAAGTTCTGTTTAGTATCTAGATGAAGTTTAATGAAATTAAGATTTAGTTAGATTGGCCAAGATGATTAAATTTTTGCCTTTATTAATTATACAAAAATTTTATTAGCAGGTATGGCGTCAACCATTGTGCATGCTGAGTTTCTTAGGGCTCTTCACGAAACACCCCGCAAATTACTCAAAAATAGGGGTAGTTTGAGCAAATAGGGGTCCTAACAATTATTAAGTACATTTGAATATTACATACTACAGAAAATATACGTTTTTGTCACACGTCGGCAGAAATTAATGTTGCTTCGTAAGAGCCTTGAATCTGTAAATCACACCTTTTGAACTCGTAATTACCCACTTGCAGTTAATTGCACATCATCATTCTAAAATCTTGAGGACGGAGGAAATTAATATTTGTACGTATCAATTAAAAATTATGTTCTTACATCTATGACATTGACAGTTGTCTTAATATGAAAATGGTAATGAATGTACCTAAGTATAATTATTATAATAGTATTTCTCGTAAAAATTAGGGGCAACTGTTTGATAAGGGTACCTAAGGGAAAATTTTAATATGGTCTGGTGACCTAACAGTTTGTAAACAAAATTTTTAAACCAAAATGTCACAGGGAGGTAATTTTGCCAAATTAAATATTAGTCTTCTTGAGCTTTAAGATTTTATGCTCATAATGTAATGAATTGAGTTTCTTAGTCTGTGCTATAACTTACATATTATATTAACAATTTAGAGTTATTTATTATTTGATTTACCAACGAGTACCGTTTCACTAGGCATTAAGTATGCATGCAATGCAATATAACATTTCTTTAAATTATGCAATGGTTTATGACAAATGACAATCATCAAGCACATCAAATTTTTCACCAAATAATACGAGTATAATCATTAATTTTTACTGTACATTTTTAGTATACAACAATATGTGCGTGAATTGATTTTATCGTCTTAGAATTTATATCTTAAAGTTTTGTATATAATTTAGTTACAATTAAGTAATTACAATTAAAGATATTTATGTTGGTAGATATTTTTTTACATCACATTACCTTTAACAAATTCTACACATTTGGTTTTTTTTGCATCTAAAAGAACAGTGAACCGCAGAGAAACATGAGTTAGAGCATCGTTTACTATTTCACTAGTGCACAAGAACGTGTTATTTTACTGAAAATCACTTTCATATACATATGTACACTCAGCAAAAGTATTAGATATACATACCTTCTGTAATGTTTAATATTACATATTGCTTACATTATTAGCAAAGTGTACAAAGTGTGCAAAGTTACCTTAATACCTTACGTATACAGGTATCATATAACATTAATAATAACATAAACATTCTGCGATATCAATAATTATAGAAGGTTTTAGAATCATCGCTTGCATACTTAATTCTTTTGCCGACTGTACTAGGAAAAGAGTAAGGGTGTGATCAATAGCGCACTTAGACTTTGACTTAGCTCAGCCAATAGTCAATTGCACCTACTAGATGGCTGATGGCTTTGTTACAAAACGAAAATATCAAAAACTTAAATAGTTTTCTTTTTTACATTAAAGATGATTTAGGAACATTTTTGTTCGGATGAGTGAGTTTGAGCAAAGTCTGAGTGCGGTTTATTAATCTCACCCTAAGATCCCTAACCCTAAGATCAATCCTGAGATCAGCCACACCACATAGCTGGAGACATTTTAAATGATGATTCCACACCATTTCCACACACAGCAACAATACAAACCTCCGACGCGATGTGACTTTCATATTTTACGTTACCCTGAAGTTTCATTTTATTTATGTTTCAATCAATTGATCCATAAGGTACATATGATTAATCTTCACGCAAATAAAATGACTTCGTTGCTAAATCAGATCAATAAATAAGGTGAGACTGCCTTGTAGTTGACTGAAGAAGAAAAATACCGTGTTGGATTACGTAATTCCTGTATTTAAAACCAACAACGCCCATCCACGACAAAAACCATGCTGTTTTCTGCCAGTAACTTCCGGACAGAAAAACAAAAACGGCATGGTTTTTGACGTGGATGGGCGTGGTAGCTTGTATAGTCTAATCTTTTATAGTCGGTAAATGTCTTCAAGGCAAGAGAAATAGGTTTTACTAAGTTAGTGCGTTTTACCACCCATGACTACATCGCCACTTACCATCAGGTGGGATAGTAGTCAAGCATTAACTTATAAGATATAAAAATATACGAGTATATTGTTAGTTATAATACGGGTACTCACGATATAATAATATAATAATAATAATAATAATAATAATAATCATTTATTGCCTTATATACAATTTGTTTACAAACACGGAGAAAAAAAAAACTAAAAAAAATGAAGGCAAAAGGAAACGGCTCAGCTTCGGCTGACACAAGATAATAATCTCGTGCAGTGCTGTTTTTCAGCCGTTCCCTTCTCCCTAAGCTCTTATGCGGGAGTAAAAAGTTGCTGGTTCCCCATTTACCTAACATATGATACTAATTACTATTACATATTTAAAACAACATATATTAATTAAAAAAACAGTAACTATAAATATCCCAAATTCCACAAAAAAAAAAAAATTAAAAAGAAATAAAACAACTAAAAACAACTAAAACATAAAATAAGAAATAAATTAAACATCTGAAATTTAAATTAAATAAAAAAAACAGTTATTAAAACCACCAAAAAGTAAAACTATAAAACAGTGTGTCTGTGTATGTATGTGTGTGTGTGTGTGTGTGTGTGTGTGTGTGTGTGTGTTTGTGTGTGTGTATATATTTTATACGCCGATATTTTGACCCAGTAACAAGGATCGTGGTCAAGGCTAGACTGCGGTGGCACAGAGAAACTCTTGACAGGTTGACAAACGACGTTGATATTGGTCTTTGACGGATGACAGATGTCAGAAACCGGATGCTGGATGTCGGATGACGTTTGACACTAATACTTCAGTCTGTTTTTCAGTAAAATTTCAGTAAAAAAAAAAAAGTCTGTCTACCTTACGTCTTGATCGTTTTTGATGTTTGTGAAGCAAATCGTGAGTACCCGTATTATAACTAACAATGTGTTCAGTCCACGATGAGTTAAGTTTAAAATCATATACGAGTATATTATGAAATGGTATGTGGTCAACGCTGCTTCTGAATATGTACATTATATACGGACATGTTTGTTACTGGTTAAGAAAAAACGTGGCAATTAGCTATCGTCGCCCTTGAACATCAGCGACACCAGAGGCATCACTGATGCGTTGCTGACTAAGCAAGGGAGAAGAAAAAAAAAATTTTTAATCCTTTATCTTCCTGGTGCTTCGTTGAAATAGTGCTACATATTATATAACAACAAATCCTTTGTCAAAGGAACTCCCATGCAGACGCTGGTTGTAACTAATTAATGCAATGGAACTGTTTGTTGCAGGGTTCCCACAAATCAAATCGCCTTACAGTCCCTCGGGGCAGCCGCACCTCACAGGTAAGCTGCTTTCATTTGTTGTTACTTCCACAGGCTATTGAGCTCAATGACTTGATGGTACCTAAGCTATTGGGCAAATATTTCCTGTATTGATCAGAACGAAAATCGTGTACAACTTCGTGGACAACTAACCAGCAATAACATTAGCGAAAGAGAATACAAATTTTAACAAATAATATCTGTGACGACAAAAACATTTATTTTAATCATAGCCTAGTTTGCCAAAGTTAGCCAAGTTTCGGCTAGTTTAATTTGAATACGATAAGCAGAAGCAGAACTCTCAAATATAATACAGTTTCGCTGAGAATTTTCCTGTGTCCTTTTATTTAACAAATATTTTATTTTTTATTATTCTGAAAATGTAACTTTTCATTTAAAAAAGTATTGTAACAAGAATATCATAAAACATTATCATGATATTTTAAATGAAGAAAAGTACAGGGACTGTTTGTATGTGGGTACAACATCGGCATGGACTGAGACTTGTTTTTTAAACAATTAACTCTTTTAGGGCAACACTTACGATAATAGGTAATGATATTTGATATGTTTTATAATATATCGGTGCAGTATATTTTGGGTGAAGCCTTCTAGCACTACAATTTTTTATACATATATTGATATAACTTCTGCTGTGTATTTGTGTATGTCGGATGCTGAATTGTATTGTACAATTGAAGTCTATACAACCCTACCTAAATCCCACGCTCGTGGTGAAACCTGCGGGAAAACATTCAAGACTATTTTGACGTGTCCTCAGAGACACAGTGTCCGTTCTAGAGTCAACGGGACGACGGATCTATTTATTAATGTGAGGATGTAAGGGGCTTGAACTCAGGCTAACCCTGATATTGCTGCATGCTGCTGAACGTAGGAGGCTATGGCACCAGGTCCTCCTGTTGGTAATTGATGAGATCCTTAACAACAAGGGCAATAATGACGCCGCGACGATACTCGTGCAAGGTGAGAGGGTCACCCTTCTTACTTAATCGCTGTGTCGATGAGCCAAAAATAAGCAAATAAGCCGTTGGCACAAAAACTTCTTACAGGTACGTTTTAAATTAACTAAATAAGTGATTAAATTTATTTGGGACCGATAAAGTAAGGTACTGTATGAGAAATCTTACAGGTGTAATTGAACAGTAGCTGAACTGCAATCCCATTTTAGTAAACTACTTTTGTATCAATAAAACAGCTCAACATAAGGTCTCTGCTTAAGTGTGTCTGCACCACTATTCTCTTTAGGGAACATACCAAAACCACGTGCCTCATTTAGGGGGGGGAGGGGGGTCTTCAAAACACCACGATTGGTCACAGAGGGGAGGGGGGGGGGTTTAGGTTTTTGTCACGTAGTCAATATTTTAGCAACCATTGCGCCACAAAGTCGTCAAATATAAGCAAAATTATTATTTTTTAACTCTGTTTTTGCAAAAAAGTATTGAAAACCGTATTTATCAATTACCACGTGAAAACTAGGGGGGAGGGGGGGGGTCTACTCATATACTACGGATGGTCACGAAGGGGGGGAGGGGGGTAAAAAGTTGGAAAAAATGGGTTACGTGGTTTTGGTATGTTCCCTTACTTGATGAAATGTGTACGAACTATACGACCTAAATCGATTAAGCATGTCGGCCGCTATCAGTAAAATTACATGTCTTGGATTTAGTTGAATAGCCGCGTTCAAACATGTGTTACATGCAATCTTGCATACAATACATACGGTCATCAGCATAAGTTAAGTTTACGTCATTTAACCTTAACATTGGAGATAAAAATTTCTTTAATCAATATTTGAAATAATAACAATTGGGTCAAGACGTATGGCAAATTGTGTAACATATCGATACAGAACCAAGACTATAGCAGTACCATATTATTATTTAACCTATAATTCAGGTCACGAGTACTTACCCCAATACCTCAAAACTCCCTTGCGCAAATCTCCTGCACAATTAGAATTGACCAGTGTTGCATCACCTAGCAAGTCCATTAATTGGGTCAGTCTTTCAGGTTCATTCCAGTCTTCTCCCTATTCTCACCTCTGAACCTAATTAAAAACGTTGTCTCCATTCGGACAACATTTTAATTAACCCTAGAGTCGCATTCCTGAAAAGCTCGCTGTCTGCCGTTGAAAGACGGCGCAAGGAAAATAAAGCGAAATGAAGGGACAGCGAGGAGGGTCTATTCCGGTTGGTTCTGCTGCTGGCTCATTATAATTGTTATAAATACTGATTTGGAGGTCTTAGCATTAATGTTTTCATCGACTAAACACTAGCGTACGTTTATAAGCTCTAATTTATTCCTCCCTTTCATGACCTTGCAAATCTTTAGCCATTATGTTTAAAATACAGCTTCATCATTATACAACCCCGAATATACATGTTTTAATTAAGAAATAATTGGTCCAAGATTTGTGTTATTTTTGAGGATTTAAAGGGACTTCCCAAAATCCCAACCTATAACTGGCCCAACTTAAATTCCTTATTTTACGCAGCTGGATGTTGGGATGGATTTAAATTTTAAACCTTTTCTATCCATTAGAAACTTGCCAACCAACCTCAAGCCTTACTACTGCACATTTAGACCAGAATGCACAAATGATCGGTATTTACCGCAAACTTTATAGACACACACACACACACACACATCACACAGGCAAATGTAGAATATTATGATGTTGGAGTCACGTTCAGTTCATGACATTATCTCATCAAGAAAAGGTTCTGATACAAATACGTATATATAAAACTTCGTCAATAGTAGCAATTCATTTGCAGCCAGTTGTTTTCAGGACGGTGGTACTGTGATACTATGAGTGGACTTCAGCAGCTGTATTTAGCATCAACATCCTGACTTCCCTTATTAAATACCACTCTCAACTAAATTGAATACCTAGTCAGAAAACGAGAAGTAATATTTTCGTATCTCCTGCCCTAATGGACAGGTCGGCACCTATTCAATAATAGGTGAGCTTAATTTGGACGTGGTTGCTCCTTAAAGACAATACTTGTCTTTTCACTCTGTTCACGAAAGCGTGCAGCTTTCGAACACATTCATGGGCAATTTCGTGAAATGACGAACGGCGCATTTTAAAATGAAAACAGTCTCAGCGTCTAGAGCCTAATATCGAACAATACATGTCGGTGATTTAGAAAGTGGCTGGTGTTCGGGGCGCGGGACCCTCCGGGCCCCCGGGCCCCCCCCCGCGTGCCCCACGTCCCGCGCACCCTCATTGTCTCAGTAATGAATCCGCCAAACGCCAAACGTCACCGCGCAGGCTCCGTCCAGCGGATGACATAAATCATATGCCGATCCGAAACCCAACGGAAACTCGACCTTTTAACCCACTCCGCTAAATACAGTTTCCCGCTCGCGCCCCACCGTCTTTATTCCTCTTCGACACTGGGACAGATATTTGCTTAGGTAAAACGTGAGGTTTTAGAAATTATTCCGCTAAATGCAAATTAGAGAGGTCGACATGGAAATATAACAGTGGATGGAATAACTTTCCTAATTCATTCTTGGCACCGGTGTCGTGTGGTGTCGTGCCGCATCGTGTCTCATTGTGGTGCGTGTAGTGCATGTTGCATGCAGTGCATGTCGTACTGAACTCGAGCACTGGTACTATTGTACTAGTGAGCCATGGCGCCACTGACTCCGAGCCCGTGAGTAGCAAGCGTAGTGGTACGAACCCGCGGCGTCTGAAAGCCAAAACAAACCACCTGACTGGCGGGACCCGGCAGCCATTTGTAAAAATTACCTTCGCCGCCATTTCTGCGCGGGAATTTCATATTTGGAACGCCGCGGGGTGGATTTCGCGTGTAGATTTGACATTTTCACCATCATGGCCGCGCCATTTTATTGTTTTTAAAACAATGCACGCCGATGGTCGTTTCGACTTCCATTGTTTAGACCGCCGCCATTTTTAATTTGAAAATTAGGGGTTGGGTCGTTGTTGTTATATAATATAAGGAAATAAAGGCGAATTGCCATAACGCTGAGCCAACAAGTTATAAATTATTTATCCCCACAATATTCCTTTCCTGGCAATCATTATGATATGAGCAAACACCAATATATCAAGTTACCTACATTGACTCACCGTGGAGTGTGACTTATCCGGATTATTGGCAGATCAGGTAATAAGTAGGTAGATACTACAATACATTTTTTTTATTGATATGGAACTAGAAATTAACCACTCAGTCCATGTATGTAACAGGTCAACGAAATATAGTTTATATTAGATACCATACTGTATCGACCAGCAGTTGCAGCAGTCGAATCCAAAGCCCCATCGTCTGCCAGCAAGTTGACGCTATCTGGGCTACGGGACTATCAAAAATACATTATATCTAAAAGAAAAATACTTATACAAAAAACCACAGAATATCTAATATGTTCTGTGCTAAGAACTCATCAATTGTCTTGTCGAAGATAATAAAGAAGCTAGCAAGATCCAGATTGATAAATATATTCATTAGTTAATTAGTGAAGCAAAAATTCCCAAAAGGTTAAATAATCTCCACGAAACAGTATCCTCTCGTATTTACATTCAGTGTTTCAGTGTTCCAAGTGTTGCCGTTTTAAAAGCAAACATCCTTTGAGCGGTTCCGTCCGGAGCGCCTCAACTCTCAAACGAAACCCAAAGCCGCAGATGTGTTCCTAAACATTTGATACAGTTCGTGAAAATTAACACTTTATTAACTAGTAACGTCTACAAGCTTCTCGATTACTTCCAACTCGCTGAAGGAAGCGAAGTTTTTTCTGTCAAGCTTTAGGTGATGAACTTCTGATGGATGACGTCGCCGTGGTATTCTGTGCCTTGGTGCTCGGTGTTAGGGGCGATATTGGCGCGGCCCGCGGCTCGTTACCGGCTGGTGTCGGATGACAGAGGCGCCGCAGTTTCGCTAAGTGGCGACAGTAACAATAACAACGTGTTAATATTCACCGCTGCGGCCACTTCGTGTATCGAATTCCGTTTCTTTTTACTACTGGCTGAGCGCGGGTTTACTCACCGTCCTGTGATTCACGGACAGATAAGTAAATTTTATGTATATATCCAACTTTGAATAGATATATACCCATCGATCCATCATCAGTTTGGAAGTTCGAAGCATGCTAGGACAATATAGTGAAGTGTCTCAGAGCTCCATAATTACACATTATGTCTTGATTTTAGGCTCTGCAAATAGGTAGGAATATTTGTTTTTCTGCTGCTAAGTTGTTTGCAGTTAAAGTGATGGCTGTAGCATATCCATATTATGTAGTTAGAACAAAACATTTGGCCAAAACACGATAGGAGACTAGAAGAGACTAGAAGTAACGTGAGCCTTACTGACACGGTCACTTCTAGATATTGCTGTCAGTTTGGACAGCCGCATAATGGACCAGTATCATACAAAAATGTTAATATCAATAGGCATGATATCTTCTAGAGATGTTGGTTTAACTCTGACGAAAAATTAGAGAACTCACAGGAAATTAACTGGTTTTCCACAAAACATAAATCATCAACATGTAATCGCTCAAAGTTCTGTAGTACATTTTAGTTGGTTTAAATGTTAATCACTCATTTACCTGTCCACTATTTGAGGGATAGTTACTCTTATTTAACTTCGTGTGTGACCTTAGTGCGCGTTTAGGTCACATTGTGATATGAAACTACCTACACTCTATCTTCTTGTATGTACCAATATCAGACATGTGTAAAGGAATACCCAAACTAGTAGACTAATTAGTGATGGGTCTGAAGTGGCGTGCAAATACGTGCGGTGGACTCTCAGCGAGCGGCGTCACATTACGATTCAATTAAACCAACGAAGGGCGGCTGAGCTTACACTAATTCTATTGCTAAATTATCATCGTTTGTTGCCAATACACTCGATGTAGCATCGATTTCTTCATTTAGTTCTGTATTTGTATTTCGATCTTCGACTTCTTTGACTTCTCGTAACACTTAAAAGTCATTTATGTAAGTATTATGTGTATTTATTAGGGAAATCTTATTCATAATGAAGGTAATTTAATTCACGTTATCTTAGACCTTTTATTAACGTTTTGTTTTTGTGGATCAGGTAATTAAAATAGAATCAGCAGTTGCATTCTTGCATTACACTAGCAAAAGTATAGTAGCAAAAGTTCGTGGAAATAAATGGTTATAGGTTACCTTTATGATCTTCGATTCATGTGACATATTCCACACATCACCTCTCAGTGACATGAACTTGTAGCTAAAACCGCATGGGTTTCTTCTCACAAAGGCTACTTGTTACTGCAATAGGCAGTACGCCCATTGCAGTAACAAGAATAGTTAATGCAGTAAATGCATCGAAAACTGTTGTACTTATTACCGCTGGGCGTGGAGTGATATACAAACATGCCCGAATAGATCGCAGGCAGTCGAGTGGGCAGTGGGCGAGTGGCGGCAGTGGCGCGGCATCGCGTTACACATTCAATTAGACTCGCCAAACCTCCAGTTGCTAATATTGATCCCTTCTGCGATATCAATACCTACGGAATCAGTTACAAACTAAAAATGTGATGGGGAAAGCTATTAACCTACCTAGCTGTTAAGCTATGTATGTTAGATTTAAATATTTAGTTAGTTGTGTATTGTGTGGCAATAAAGAATATTTTTTTTTTTTTTATTCAGTGATAGTCCTCTAAATGGTTAAAGGTTTACCGATATTACAGACTCTTTAAATGACGTTAAGTGAAACTCCATTGGAGCAGCATGGCGGAGTGAGCTATAGGTCACCTTAATTGTAACAATCCCAAGGATTGCATCCACAAAATTGGAAACTCAAAAGACAGTTTAGCGACAAAAATGATTAGCAAAATAACAGAGACAGTCAAACTAGGTAGCAGGTAGCTGTAATTTTTTCTCACTGAGATATTTCGCCGTTTAAAGGCTAATGGTAATTGCTCCCGCCCATGGCCCTCCAGAAACAAAGCCAAGCTTTCCTCCGACCACTTCGACCTGATCTAAGCTTCACAGCAACCAGATACAATTAAAACGTTACAACAAACTGATTATTTACGAATTGCACATTATCTAACGAATATTTGACCAATAAGAAGTAATGCACAGTGACTGATATTTGGTATTTGTGATTAGATATTGTCGGTGCTTTTGTAGTTTGGTGGCTTTACAAGCACCGATGACCGCTGTAATGGCAGTTGAATCATGAACCATCCACAAGATTGCAATATACGCATATTATTTAGGTTCAGCAACTTTATAAGGCCATTTATCTGTAGAGGCCTAATTCATAACATTGCCGCCAGTCCAATTTTAAGGAGCTTTTGAACATCAAAATTAAAGATTTATTATATACTAAAATATATTAGGTACTGAAGGCATTGACTTTCCTAATTTTAAAAATCCATAGCTGGTTTTATTATGCTAGGCATAAACTTAGTCCAGCTCCAAGGTAGGTAATGTAATTATAAGTCCCTCGAATTGCGATATCTACTGTCGAAATAAGTTAAGTATTTTATTCACCGTCATAATCTGAAGCAATTCAGTTGATAATGAAGTTGATTACACTGGAGGATGGCACGAGCCACGAGCAGGTAGCATTCTGCAATTTGCAAGTTGAGGAAATAATAAATTGGCAACCATTTTTGCATCAACCTGGGAGTGACTCGTCCCGAATTGCAGCATTGAATTTTCAGTGAAATGCCAGAAAATAGATTCAGCAGCGTAGGCAGCAAAATTGCGAATTATCTACCCCAATCAGAACGGGTCCCCTGGCACGCACCGAAACGATGGAAATGCTTCCAAACGCCATTCCAACTCCGTGCACAGTCTCCCATGACACGTTATCAATTCGTGATCGTTCAATCCATCAACAAATAACAGCTTATAGGCAAAGCTTTAATTGCATTCACCATTCAAGTTATCAGTCTCACGCTCAAACATAATTTTTTAATTAATTTATTTTTTTAAATGAAATAAGTTAGTGCTTGTCAACGATCCCACCTGATGGTAAGTGGCGATGAAGTCTAAGATATTTGTATACCTATATGATATACATACGTATCATATAAACCTTTATTTCGCTTTGTTGTTCCAAGACGAGTACCGTAATTTGCCTTTATGATGCCATTTAGAACAGATAACGGTGATATTCCATGTCTGTGGAATTAGCAGGCAAACAAGCTGATAATTAATTCACTGAAGGTTTAGGGATCATCGTTCACCATGGAAATCAGTAATACTAAAGGCTTCCCTGATTTATTTATTTATTTGCGTTACCGGCCAATGTGAAGAGAGGGAAAGGAGGATGGTAGCCACTAGACAGACTGATGAGTATCTCTTGCTGCAAATGTTTCCATTTAAATACATAAGTAGTCCAATTAAATTGATTTCATTTGTAAACAAAGATGTTTCTCTAATAAATGGGAAAGGATGAATTAAATAGCGTACAGTACAGTAGTACAGGGCAGAAAAACATGACTATTCTGGCGAAGACGGATAACGAGCCACGTGAGTTTACCACGAGATTCTGAAATATGATCAATTTGATCATATTTGCGAAATATGTACCAGATGCAAATGTTTTGGAGTCGCTCAAATACTTGCAGCAAGAATAATAGATACCTACATTATGACAAAATAATAATCTTTCGGAAAGACAGTTGGCAAATATTGATTTGTTTACTTATATAGCTACACCTAATCGAACCTTTAATCAGCTTTAGTTGCTGAATACTTGCATGAACAGGTAAACAGGATAAAAAATGGAAATCTCCGAAGGCGTTACGGGAGTCTCTCATTGAAAACGTTCTCCTGAAAGACGCTCCAAGCGTCGGGAGTCAACACATAATGAGCAGGCACTTAAGACGGACAGTAGCCATTATAATTGCTAATGGCTCCACGCTTCTCTTTGATATTTCGGAGAACGCCTTCGCCGAGTTAATTGAATCTCGTCATCCTCCTTAAGCTAACCGGATAAGGTTCAATTTGGTTCGTCTCGGGGGTAATATTAAGGTGGTTTTATCGGTACTTAATTCATTATACGATCAGTGGCCTAGAGTGGTGGGTGGTGGGAGGGGCGGCGTTAGAGCGCGGGTGGCGGCGGCTGGCGCTGGCGCTGGCGGTGGCGGCTCTAATCATAAAATATTATTGTTGGCTTGTTAGATGCTTACCTTAAGAATCAATGAATAAAATTGTGTTCCGTATCGATTGGCTCGGATCTACCAGGGTTAAAGAGCTGGAATAAAAATAACATACGATAAGTATGTGTCTTTATTTAACAGGAAGAACAGCTTCGTATTATCTATAATTCATACTGTCTCTGGTTTTGATATGATTGTAAAATAAACTTGACAAATGCGAGTTAAACGCGCTTGGAGAGGGTTTCGTACTGTTATAACCCTGAAATGAAAGAGATATGCTTTGTAAGGGCCAGAAGATGCTGACTCGCATCTTCCAGCCCTAAGCTTCTGTCTCCAAGAGAGTCAGTCTGATCCCATCTCTCGCGAGAGCCACACCTCTTCTACCGTAATCACTGTACCCCTATTTTATCGCTGTTTTCTTAATTTTGTCACTGTTCCTACTATTTCGTGAATAAATCCCTGTTCCTGTTAAAATTATTTTTTTTTAAAAAGACTAAACCCAGACCCCGTATAACATTTGGTGGCAGCTCAAGGGGATTTTAAAAGTCCCTCGGAAACGTCTCCTGTGAAAGTGAAAGTCTCCTGAAAGTGTCGAAAATAGTGAGTGTAAAAATCGTGAAAAGTGTACGGAAGTGATAAAAGTGTACATAAGTGTTAAACAAGTGCTAAAACTAAAATCAAAACTAAATCACATAAGTTACAATCCAGTGTTCATTCGGTAGCGTCGCGACATGCTTATCGTCGCATCCGCCGCCTACGCACACCTCCAGTGAGTCTTGTTTAACTGTTGCACTTTCTTGGAATTGACCGATATACACACCATGTCCAAATCACTCGAAGCCAGAGTAAGAGAGGAGAAACAACAATTAGATATACCTGAACAAGGTGGCAGTAAATCACCTGTACTGTCGCCAAAAATAATACAATCAAAATCTACACCAACAATAGAGATGGACCTTGGTATCTTGTTCAAATTTATAAACACCTATGATGGCAGCCGAGAATCACTGAATTCATTCATTGTTAATTGTAATAATGTTTGTGAACTTGCAACTGATGTCCAAAAACCTATAATTTTCAAATATATTCTTAGTCAATTAAGGGGTAAAGCGGAAGTTGCCTGCTCAGTCAAAGAATTTAATAATTGGGAGCAATTAAAGGAATTTTTGAAGAACCAATTTGGTGTGAAAAAACATTATTCACATTTACTTACCGAATTACAAGAGAGCAGGCAGGGTCCGCAAGAGAGTGTTAGCCAATTCGCTCTCAAGATTGAGACATGTCTCTCACAATTACTGACAGAGGTCACAATGTCCACAACTAAACTCAAAGAATTACCAGGCCGTACAGCCTCGATGGAGGACCTTGCTCTCCATCATTTTGTGAATGGGCTTCACCCTAGAATTTCGTCAATTGTGAGATGCAGGTCACCCAAAAATCTTAACGAAGCTGTAAACCTTGCTATTTCGGAAGAAAAGATACTACAAAGTATTTATAAAAAAATCCCTGTGCCTAATGAAAATAGGATTTCAAAATTTAGATTAAATATACCGCAGCCTCGCAGATTTCCTGACCAGGTGCGTAATCAAAACACACCTAAAATCTTAACTGATGCTAATACAATCGTATGCCGATACTGCAAATTTCCAGGTCACTCCATTGAAAATTGCAGAAAACGGCAATACAATAATAGTGCTCGTAATCTCGATCGCCCTTCCACTTCTAATTTTAGGCCCCAACAACAACGAGTTCATTTCATTGAATACCCTGAAAATGAAAATGAATCTAACCCACAATACTATGAGAATAATACAAAAAACGAATAAGTGGCTCGTATCGGTGTCGTACGAGACACCACTCTACATCTAAGTCCGACACCGTATCTAATAATTTTACTAAATCCGCCGTTTCCACTGAATCCTCTGTTTCCACTGAATCCTCTGTTTCCACTGAATCCGCTGTATCCTCTGTGCCCGCTGAATCCGCTGAATCCTCTGTTTCCACTGAATCCGCTGCATCCTCTGTCTCCACTGAAGCCGCCGTACCCGCTGCTCCCGCTGTAACCGCTGCACCTACCTTATCCACCGCACCCAATGCACCAGCTAAACCTGGAAAACTTACCACATCTGCTAAACCTAAAATACATACTCTTACCAAATCCACTGTATCCACTGCGCTTCCTATTCCCAATAAACTCACCGCGTCCAGAAAATATGTACTTACCAAGTCCACTGCACCTGGAAAAGAAACACTTACCAATTCCGCTGTACCTAAAAAGGGAACTACTACTATATCCACTGAATCCGTGCCCAATCCTGAAATGAATAACGAAAATAAAATATTTGAAATCACCACTGACCCTACTAAAGTCTTACTTCCTCATGTTGTGATTAATTCTACCATATCCGAAATTCCATTATCCTTACTAATAGACTCTGGTTCAGCAGTCAGCCTCATTAAATCCTCCTGTGTTCAAAAACCTCTTACATTAATTAACGAACAAATAAACCTTAAAGGAATAGAACCTGGAAAGGGATCTACAAAGACTCGCGGCCATTTTCTTTTAAAAATGTATATATCTGACTCTCCGAAGAAAATTATAACTCATAAATTCCACGTCATCGATAAAATACACCTTCCTTATGATGGAATTATAGGAACTGACATGCTGAATGCACTTGGCTGCAATATTAATTATAATACAAGTAAACTTCAAATCAATAAAATACAATTACCCATATTCTTTAATGAACCAATTTACAACATACCTGCTAGATCGGAAATGATCATAGAGTGCTCTGTTTCAAATCCTGAGTTAAAAGAAGGGCTCATAATCGATGAAACTAAATTCAAGGACATCTTAATAGCCAATTGTTTAGTCAAAGTAAAAAATAATAACAGAGTAAACATAACCGTCGTTAATACTTCTGAGTCTCCCAAATCTCTTAACTCTAATCTACTTCTTACCTTAGTTCCAGCTGACCTTAACGTTACTACCTCACCAAAAAATAAACCTCCCGAATATCCAATCAATAACATACAAGCTTATAATTCAATCACTCGTACCCAGGAAGTACTAAATCAACTCAGAGCCGCACATTTGAATACTGAAGAAGCAAATGCTCTCTATGAAATTTGCTCTAATTACTCAGACATCTTTTACTTAACAGGCGACCCACTCTCAAGCACTAACGCATTAGAACATGAAATTAATACTACTACCAATGAGCCAATCCATGTAAAATCTTATAGATTCCCTGAATGCCATAAACAAGAAGTACAAAATCAAGTCGATAAGATGCTAAAAGATGGCATAATTAAACCTTCTATGTCTCCATGGTCTGCCCCTATTTGGGTTGTCCCAAAAAAATTGGATGCGTCTGGACAACGAAAATGGAGGGTCGTAATCGATTATAGACGTCTTAACGACATCACCATAGGAGACTCTTATCCAATTCCTAATATCAATGAAATACTAGATCAACTTGGCAAATCTAAATACTTCTCAACTTTAGACTTAGCGTCTGGATTTCATCAAATTAAAATGTCACCAAAAGACGCTGCGAAAACTGCTTTTAACGTGCCCCAAGGCCATTTCGAGTTTAAGCGCATGCCTTTTGGGCTTAAAAATGCCCCTTCAACCTTCCAAAGGTTAATGAACACGGTACTCACAGGCCTACAAGGCACAAGATGCTTTGTCTACCTGGATGACATAGTAATTTACTCATATGACCTCGATTCACACATAAAAAACCTCGAGTCCATATTTAAACGTCTCAGGGAATACAATCTTAAGCTCCAACCTGACAAGTGCGAATTCCTTCGTAAAGAAGTCTCCTATCTCGGTCACATTATCACTGATAAAGGTGTTAAGCCTGACCCCGAAAAGATCAACGCTGTATCAAATTTTCCAGTTCCTAAATGCCCAAAGGACGTCAAATCATTTCTAGGTCTCATGTCATACTATCGAAAATTTATACCAGACTTCTCAAGGACTGCGAAACCTTTGACTTCTCTCTTAAAGAAAAACACTTCATTTATTTGGCAGAATGAACACCAACTAGCTTTTGAAACTTTAAAATCTTGCCTTATCTCTCCACCGCTTCTCATTTATCCAGATTTTACAAAACAATTTACCCTCACCTGTGATGCCTCCAATTATGCTATCAGCGCAATCCTGTCCCAAGGGGACCCTGGTAAAGAACAACCGATAGCCTATGCATCTAGAACTCTGAATAAAAATGAAATCAATTATAATGTTACAGAAAAAGAGTTGCTAGCTATTTTATTCGGCTGCAAAACCTTCAGACCATATTTGTACGGTCGGAAATTTCAAATTGTAACCGACCATAATCCATTGAGATGGTTGTTCAAACACAAAGATCCATCTAGTAAATTACAAAGATGGAGATTAAAGCTGGCAGAATATGACTATGAGATTATCTACAAAAAGGGTAAACTTAACTCAGCTGCAGACGCTCTATCTCGCTATCCACTTAATAATAATTTAACTTCCGTGAACGTAATTGGTACAAAAAAGATAGATAATATTCCTAACAACTTACCTTCTACTTCCACCGACTCCTCCGCTCCTTCGACGTTGCAGAACCCTATAAATCCCGTCGAAATTGGTGAACAACTGTTGTCGAGTCCATTAGACCTGGAAAAATGGGACTTACCTTTCCTAGACCCCCTACAAAATCTTGGTTTCGAACTTCCGAATCCCTCTCCTTCTCTTAACCCTGAAGTGTCTTCGTCGAATCCCGTTGACCCGCTGAATCCTGAAAGAAACCTTAATACTAATCCTGAAAATATTAATATCGATAATGCCAACCCGAAGTTACCTGAAAAGCACTTACCAAATCCTGATCCTTATCTTGATAATATTCTAAATCCTACTACTTATCCTAATAATACTCATACTCAGCCTGACTTACCAAATCCTCATACTTACCTCGATGAAATACTAAATGAAATTAATGATGCTAATCCTAATCTACCTAAAGATATTGACTTACCTGATATTCCTGACTTACCTGATAATCTAGACTCACCAGACTCAAACCTAACTAATTGTGATGACAACTCCTATTCTGACTTTTTAAAAGCTATGTCTAATAAAAATTATACCTATAATACAACGATTCACGAATATACTAATCCACTATCCTCTGCTAACTGCAAGACCATAATCATTCCAACTTCTATAGACTTAGATGAATCCATTCCATACATAGAAGAAACACTGAGTAGTTGTAGTGACACCACTGAATTTCTTACGAGAGAAAGAGTCTTACATTCATTCTTAGAACTTAAATCAAACGATAAATCCTACTATTTCTTGTTCACAAAAGTTTATCATTTTGATAACATACTATACCCTGAACTATTCCAATCATTGAAAACTCTAAAAAGAGAATTACTAACAAGACGCGACGGAAAACCCAATGAAATTGCTATATCCGACTTTAAGGACCCCTTTGTAAAACTATCCTTTACAAAAGTCTACAACATTTTAGCCTATTTATTTAACAATACAGAAATCACCGTCAAAATATATCGAAACTCTATGATTTTCCCAACGCTGAGTGAGATTCCTAAAATATTAAGAGAGAATCATGATTTACCTGTTGCTGGTCACGTTGGTGCTTCTAGGATGTACAATCGTCTAAAGGAAAGATATCATTGGAAGAGAATGAAAGCAGATGTAGAAAATTATGTAAAAAAGTGTTCTCAATGCCAAGTGAATAAGGCCCTTCGACAAGTCAATCGATCTCCTATGCAGATAACTTCCACAGCAACAGCCCCTTTTGAGAGAATTAGTCTAGACATCGTCGGTCCACTCCCTGAAGCTGGTCAAATAAATCTCAAATATATTCTTACCTTACAAGATGATCTAACCAAGTACTCGACCGCATACCCCATAACGAATGCTTCAGCTGAAGAAAGCTGTGAATGTCTTATTCATTTCATCTCACTGTTTGGAATCCCCAAAATGATTCTGACTGATCAGGGAACAAATTTCACTGCGGACCTATTTAAGAAAACGTGTGAATTTCTAAAAATAAAACAGTTGTTGTCCTCTCCATACCATCCCCAAACACAAGGTGCCCTGGAAAGGAGCCATTCCACATTAAAGGAATATCTCAAATCTTACGTCAATGACAATCAGACAGATTGGCACAAATATGTCTATACAGCCATACTGGCATATAACACCAATGTACATACGACTACAAAATTCACCCCGTATGAACTGGTTTTTGGTCACAAACCCTACCTTCCCGACTCCATTTACGAACTTCAACCAACAGACACCTACCACGAGTACATAAAAATGCTCAACCACCGCCTCAAAACATCCCAAACCAAAGCCCTCGAGAATATAAACAAATCCAAAGAATCTTCTAAAACCTATTATGATCAGAGATCTCGCCCGATCACATATAAAGTCGGAGATATGGTGTACTTAAAAAATCATGTACGACTGCGAAAGGCACTGTCACCTGTGTGGAAAGGACCCTACAAGGTCGTCAAGGTCCATGGAAACCACACTCTTTCACTCCTCATAAACCGACGTCATGTTAAACATCATTACGACGAGGTGAAATTAGGAATCCCTCTAGGTTAAGATATAATTAAATTCCAATAGAAATATTATATAATAATATAGTCCTAAAATTAGTTTTGTATATACACTTTAATTTACTAGAATTAAGACTGTTCTTTCTATTTCTTTTACAGCTTGATAATACTATGTCTCGGCGTTACCAATGCCCAAGGAATCAAAACTATCGAACAGATCACAGAAAGCCCCGGAATATATTTCAATCCCTCAGGTTCTTTAAAATTAATAAGCGATTATATGCATGTTCTATTGCCAGTAGAAATTAACTATATAAAACCCCACATCGAAAATATTGAAAATGCATTGCAATCCGCACAATACCTGTGTACCCAAAGTGATGCACTAAATGATTTTGAGTGCCAAAATGCCTTCCAACCACTCATTTCCATGTATGACGAGATCACGAGAGACTATTTTTCTATAGCTCATCTCATTCCTACGAGATCTAAAAGATCTGCATGGATTTCCGGTATCGGCACGATTTTTAAACATGTGTTTGGCACGATGGACGAGGATGATGCAATTAAGTATGATAACGCCATCCAAACGCTAAAACATAATAATAAAAATTTATTGGACCTTATAACAGATAACATTATGCTCTCGAAATCCGCTATATTTAATTTTAATAAGTCCATATCCGAAATAAACAAACACGAAAAAGAATTAAATATTATGCTTGAAAACCTATCTTCATATGTTAATAATTATACTTTAATTACTAATTCGTTAACTTTAAGGTCTACTATTCATAGTACCGTTAGTGTACTTCATTCTACTATGTTAAGCTTATCTTATAAATTGGAAGACATCGTTAATTCCGTACTATTTGCCAAAACTAACACCTTACATCCATCCATTGTGACCCCTAACGATTTGTATAAAGATCTAGTGAATAATGTAAAACACCTCCCAAAATATACTGAGTTTGTTATAAACTTAGAATTAGATAATATAAATGTATTAATTAACCTATCGGAAATTGTGACGTATATTATTGATACTAAATTAGTTTTTATTCTTAAGATCCCTTTAGTTTGTATAAATAAGTATAATCTCTATAAGAATATTCCAATCCCAGTACCACATGATGTAACAAATCATAAATCATATGCATTAATTATACCAACAACTACATATGTAGCTATAAGTCAAGATAATTCTAAATATGTAACATTAAATGATATATCGAGTTGTAAAACTGTCAACTCTGATACTTTTATGTGTAAACAGATCAATGAATTTAGTGTTAGAGACTATCCTATTTGTGAAACTGAAATTTTACTCAAAGTCCTAACTGCATTGCCAAAAGAATGTAAAACTAACTTTTTGTATGGCCACACTCATATTTGGCAATCATTAGATAACAATAGGTGGGTTTTTACTCATTCTGAAGCAACGAAACTGAGCATAGAATGTAAAAATGAAATAACTGAATATACTATTTCAGGTACGGGAATTTTAACTTTAAAACCTGATTGTATTGGACTATGTGAAAATGTAAAATTAATAACCAAAAAGCACCCAACTTATAGATTTAGTCACATCCATTCTGATTTCAATTTGATAAACGATTCGTGTTGTAATCTTGCTAAGTTTAAGAAATTTAACTATAATAATTCAGTCAATAAAATTCCTGATTTAGATTTACATCGATTAAACCAAATTGATGTAAGAGCAGACGATATGTTACAAATTATACAAAGATTGAAATCTGAAAATGACTCAATTCCTATGTTAACACATGATTCAATAATGTTATATGTATTGATAATAATATCTGTGATTTTCATTCTTTACTATTTTTGTTATAGAAGACGCGTGGCTTTTCTTCTTAAATTTAGACCCAATAATCCTAACTCACGAGATCCTAATCAGGACACAGTTCCTGAGGAAATTGAAATGCACCCTCAGCCGCGCATTCGAATTCACTAAAAACTTCGCCTTCAGCGTAAGTTTTCTTTCAAGCAGGGGGTTGTTATAACCCTGAAATGAAAGAGATATGCTTTGTAAGGGCCAGAAGATGCTGACTCGCATCTTCCAGCCCTAAGCTTCTGTCTCCAAGAGAGTCAGTCTGATCCCATCTCTCGCGAGAGCCACACCTCTTCTACCGTAATCACTGTACCCCTATTTTATCGCTGTTTTCTTAATTTTGTCACTGTTCCTACTATTTCGTGAATAAATCCCTGTTCCTGTTAAAATTATTTTTTTTTTAAAAGACTAAACCCAGACCCCGTATAACAGTACGTTGATAATGTAGATATTTACCGTAATTTTTCTTCTATTATTCTTCTATTTAAATGACAAAGACGCATGGAAATGACCAGCTCTGCAACCAGTTCCGCTCAGAATAGTAAATACTTTTGTCTTTTTTTGTAATATTTTTTTAAAAGATGTGCTGAGGAGTTTCTTTAGGCTTTTCTTCTCCTCCACGACAAAGCACCTTCCGAAAAGCCAAAAAATTACGTGCATAAGTGTATCAGTGATACTTATATGAATAAAATATTTTGACTTTGACTTTGACATTATATTTTATTCATTTTGGCCTTTTTATTTTATTTTAAGACCATAGACTTCTTATAGGTTTTCCTGTAATATAATAATATAAGTAAAGAAGTATTTTCTGTATTTTTCTCAAAATTCTAGCCTCAGTAGTTACGGAGCTAAGGAGGGAGACTAGTCAATTTTCGTTTTCAATTTTCTTGAATAATTTTGAAACGATCCACTGTACAACTGTAACAATAATATATTTGAGATCCATACAACAAGCCCTTTTATGCCACACGATACGGTTTGCAAAACAGTTTTTGTTTGGGTCACTAAAAAGTACATGAGTACCAAATATCAACTCATTTGGTCCATTAATTTCGGAGTAGGTAAATTGGCTGTGAACAGCGGTCGCCCAAACGCACGAGCCGTTTTTCGTACGGAACCCTAAAAACATTAAGTTGTACTATACTTTTTAAGATCACTTGCATTTTGGTCTAGACACGCGGCAGCGTGTCAAGCCAAGTTCAAGCAAAGGAACTGGCTAGCCAGCGCCGAGTGTAATATTACACGAACCACTTGGTGCCACTTTTGACCCTTTTATAACTCAAAACCTCTTTAACGTAAACACATAAAACTACGTGTGTTTAATTATATCCATAAGGACATGTAGAATACCAAATTTCATGAAGCTAGCTCAAACGGTTATAAAGATATGAAGGTCAAAAAGTCGTAAATTTTAGTACTGACTGACTGACATATAGTACCTAAATCTAACCTACTTCCAGATAACCTAGAAGGATGAAATTTGGAATACAGCTCGGTAATTGTGTGTAAGCGTAGGAAAAAATCTAAAAGTTAAAAAAAGTCGAAAAATAAGTGGTGTCCCCATACAAATATTGTATGGGACCGAAGCAGAGCCATCTAGCGGCAGTGAAAAGAAAAGCTTTGGTCCCATACAAATCTTAGCCAACTCGCATTTACATTGTGAGCCCGTTATGTCACGTAAAACTCGCACTAAGGCCTCTGTGCACGCAGGGCTCAATATGGCATACTTCAGCGCATGGAGTATTGAGGTAGAACGAGGATCATCTCATATGAAGGGAAAGTTGAAAAAGTTTCCAGCTGTTTACAAAAAATAGAGGTTCCAATAATGGCCATTTCTAAATGGCGCTAGTGTGTGACAAATAGATATATGAACAATGAACATGGCTGTTGTAAACAGAGTGAAGTTTGCTGAGTTATGCCACCCTAATCAATGGCGCTAGTGTCCGCCAAATAGATATTCTAACATAGCTGTCGTAGACCGCACCGCAGCCCTACCCGTAATTTTACGTGTTTTACGGACACTTTTCCCTTTGCTGTCCCTCGCGGAAAGTCGTTGTAATGTACAACACATTCAACGCAATAAACCATGCGTGTTTTCCATAGAAGCTGATATACTTTGGTACACCATTAAAAACAATGCGCGGTGAGGCAGATCTACGCTGTGTGGCGGGGCGCGGAGCATAACCAAAACCAAATACTCGTTCTTGTAAGCAGAATAACTTTTGAATTCAGTTAATCAGGGTAAATATATTATGAATATAATTATATATGATAATATGGTTGCTTAAACTTATTTTTATACCAGTTTTAGGGACTCTTCAATAATCATACAAATATTCGACTCACCGTAAAAGCTAATGTTTTTCCGATTCACATTTTGGTTTATGGGCCCAGCACGTAAAGGCAAGCAGTGATAGCCTAGTGGTTAGAACGTTGGTCTCCCGAACGCGGGAGCCCGGGTTCAAATCCTGGCACACACCTCTAATTTTCTAATATTATGTGCGTATTACAACTTAATTATCACTTGCTTCGATGAAGGAAAACATCGTGAGGAAACCTGCACACCTGAGAGTTCCCCATAATGTTCTCAAAGGTGTGTGAAGTCTACCAATCCGCGCTTGGCCAGCGTGGTAGACTATGGCCTGTACCCCTCACATTGTGAGAGGAGACCCCGAGCCCAGCAGTGGGACAATTATGGGTTGTTGTTTTTTCGGTTTATGGTCATCACTATTTAATTTACACCCGAAACTGGTCACCCATGAAAGGTCAATTTAGTCTCTAAGATTTGTGAACAGGGTATATTTTTCTTTACAAAAAGTAATGATATCCCACCAAAAACATAAATGTAAAAAAGGAGAGCCAAGTTCAAAACAAAAATTATGCTTGGCTGTGGGCTTCGCCGCAAAAAGAATGGAGATCTAAATGAGTGCCAAGTTCTATGCAAAATCTAAATATGTATTTATAGGAACAAAATAACATTATGAACAAGTATTAAACTCTATTTCTTTGCTTTATTGGATACCTATAACAATTGCTGTTATTTAAAAAAGTGAGATCTTAAAGTAGGTTAGATTTGACTTGGCCAGTTTTTATCAAAATTAAAATGTTGAATAACTTTATTTATTTATTTATTTATTTTATAAAATGACTGATGTAATGAAAACTGGCCAAGTCAAATCTAACCTACTTTAAGATCTCACTTTTTTAAATAACAGCAATTGTTATAGGTATCCAATAAAGCAAAGAAATAGAGTTTAATACTTGTTCATAATGTTATTTTGTTCCTATAAATACATATTTAGATTTTGCATATAACTTGGCACTCATTTAGATCTCCATTCTTTTTGCGGCGAAGCCCACAGCCAAGCATAATTTTTGTATTGAACTTGGCTCTCCTTTTTTACATTTATGTTTTTGGTGGGATAAAGATTCCACGTAGAGATTCTATGGAAGAGTTAGTTGATTTTTTCATCACCAATTTAAAGTCATCGATTTTCAGTTTTGTTTCACCAGACGTAACATGAATGTCGCCTATTGCCTGAGCTGGGGTTATTGTTCCATCCTCAATCCCATGAAACTGAACGAGTATGATGATAGGTATATGTATGTGCAGTAACTAATGACGATAAACGAGATGACGTTGTTCCGCTTCATTACCATAGAAAAAGAAAGGTAGTGAGCATAGTGAGGAGCGGCCCCGCCTCCAAGAAAGCTATAATGTTATTACCCGGCCATTATATTTCCTTGCCTCGCCGCACACCGGCCAGGGGGTGCCTACCTCCATTCACTTTCTACCGTCTTTACGACATTTTATCAACATTTTACAATATTAAACTTCTTATTTTGTACCCGAATTGAAAACAAAGCGCTTCTATAAAATAAGAATAACATTCTATGGTACCATCGACCACATATGTATGGTACCTACTACTGTTAATGACCAGATTTAAGACATTATATCATATTGTAGTTGTAGCAGTATATAGTATAGTATTGTATTAGTATTATTAGTATTGTATTGTATTAGTTATAATATAGTATAGTATATATTTCCGGAACTCTTTAAAACATCAATTGTTAAACCGTTATTTAAAAAAGGTGACAAGAAGGATATACAAAACTATAGACCAATTTCTCTCATCCCTGTTCTGTCAAAAATATTCTGTCAAAAATATATATAGATCTCTACATATACGGATAACTTCATTTCTGGACAAAGATAATGTTTTATCTAAAAGATAATTTGGATTTCAGAAGAGCAAATCAACTACCTTAGCTACCTTTAAATTCACAGAAAAAGTAATGCAATTTATTGATAATTCAATACCTGTAATTGGCATATTCTTTGACATGAGTAAGGCTTTTGATGTTGTCAGTCACTCTATCCTCTTAAAAAAATGTAAAGCCTATGGGTTACGAGGCCGAGTGTATGATTGGCTTAGTACTTATTTATCCAATAGGCAACAATATGTTCAAATATGATCACCTAGATAAAAAATTATTACTTAAATCCTGTAACTCAGACATAAGAATGAATTAAACAGGGGTTCCGCAAGGCAGTATACTTGGTCTACTATTGTTTTTCATACATATAAATGATCTTCCAAATGTAACAAAGCATTATTGCACACTCTATGCAAACGATGTTTCCGTAGTAATACCCAATGAAGCTAAAAACCCTACAAAATTTCAACGATACTTAACTTACGATTCCATAATAAACAGCTAAATAAAGAAAATCTTAGAATAACATATTGATTAACTGAAGCAAAATCAGTGATATTTTAGGGATGGAAGCAGTACAGTTTGTTCTGAGGAGCACTATAAAGGATTTTCGAAGAGATAAAATGGGGGTTTGTATAAGTATAATACATAATATTACATTGTGGATATTATCTTGTTCTACAATAAATAATCTAATTGATTTTGAAAAAAAAACATAATTTCTTCTTTAAATCAAAAAATCTCTTTAAAATATTATTTTTTCTTGAACTACTGAATAATGCCTTATAAGATTAAATTTCTTATCATAACTTCATCGGAGTGATCTGAAGGTACGTGTCGTCGTCGAAACAACTGACATAGTGTTGAGCAAGACGTTGGGTTTTTAGAATTTGGGCTTGTAGAGGCATGTATAGAGGCATATTTAGAGGCTTGGCTATTCAGGAGTGAAATGTTATGAGTCTTTATTTGGTAGGCTAACTACTTATTTGAAATGAAATATTTTTCTAAGTTACTTACTTATTACCCGTTATGTTGTTAATTTAAGTTGTAGCCTTAAAATATTATCACTACTTACCTATTTTTTATTATACAATTAAGCATTGACAAATAAGTTGAACGAGGCGCCCAAGGTTGGTCATAAGCTCAAAACCAATGAAGGGTGCCACCAATGAACAGTGTGAGTACACAGATATTGTAAAAAGGCTTCATGTCTTTAAAGTTGTCTGCGAGGGCTCGAGGGCCGGCCAGCCAGGCGCGAGTATTTAATGAAACATGTCACATTGTATCGCAATTATAGCTTTCTTAAATAAATTCGTCTTCGTCTCTCAATAGAGCTGAAATAATTGTCTATGCATTTGTAAATTGCTCATAAATCTACAAGTCTATCTACTACTATTAAGCTCAAAAGCTTTTTTCTCGTTATTATTTTGTAAGGCATAATCTACAATTGACGTGATTTATAATCTCGGTGGTGATCGTATACCTATCGATCGTATTATTGAGCACTTTAAAGCCTTATATTTGGAAATAGATTTTCAAATCGAAAAATGGTCTTTGCACACATACCTAATATGTCATCCCAACTTAGATAGAGCGTCTTTGAGCTGAACCGCGGACGGATGGACGGACAAGAATGACAAATCTATTGGGGTTTCAGGTTTACTACGAAACTCTAACAGATGGATTTTATTAAGTGTTATGAAGATTGCGCTACAACACGAGTTACGCGGTCATGATTTAAATCATAATGAACACGTGCCAGTAAGAAGCAAATGGATCGAAAGGGCAAAGGCCTCAGAAAACATTCCATAAAACGTAAAGTACATTCGCCAACCTCACAACTGCAGGCAACAATCAAGAAAAGTTCAAGACGTCGCATTAAAAATAATAGGCGGCATCCCCCCACAATGGAATCATTAAAACTACACTCACCCCAAATTGGATAGCGTAATACAAATCCAAGTACATCCTTACATCATTATCGCGGCCCTACAACAATATCATTTTCAAAAAAAGGCACGCCCTCGAGCCCAGCGAGGTCGAGCCGAGCCCCAGCCCCGAGCCCCGAGCCCCGAGCCCCGAGCCCCGGCCGCGAGCCCCGAGCCCCGGCCGCGAGCGCCGAGAACCCCAAACCCGACCCCGCTTGCGTCACGCTCTCTAGCTAAATACACGATAATGTTGTAATCGTCTTACACACTACAAAAGCAATTTGGAAATTAACGTCGAGTGAAATAGGTGAGTTGGTTACGAAACTATTTTAAAAACCGTAACAAAATGCCCTCCGATTTAAATTCTCTACTGCTGCATTGCTGTGTGACGACTGACTCTGCCACTGGATGTGGAATGTTGTTCACACTTTATTTTGATTGTTCAGCTACAATTATTACGTGTTATACGTATTTATTGGAGTTTAACTTCTTTAGAATCGATTGTCATATTTAAGCCCGCGGTATGAAAATTTTTATGAGGAGTAAAATCAAACTTTCTCCGTTACGTTATGCGTTATGCGTTAAATTTGTAATTCGTAACACAGAATCTAGATAGCGTTGTTACTGATCAGTAACAACGCTATCTAATGATAATAATAATCTTGTTCTTGATTTGACAATCACAGAGTAAATGGCGTAAACTCCAGTCATGCGTCGCAGCTGACACACACATTTTTTTATTTTTATGTAGATCAATGTGCTTTTATTATTTTAATTAAAATCATATCCGTAGATTTATGGATGGTTCTAGAATCGAGGATTATGTTAGGCAACAGTTGGTAGGTATATTATTTATGTTAATCACTAGTTTTACTTATGAACTTACATTGGTACTTGACAAGTCAAAAATAAATTCATGTATAAAGGTAGGTATAGTGGTATTATAGACCACCTCATCATCAATTTCGAATAGTTTTGTCAAAGAATCACTTCACTTGAAAATAAGTTCAAGTAACGAGAAACCCTCAAGAGTCCCTGACATATAAACTGTTTCCAAAGATATTAATATATTCGCCGGGGTAATTGTGTAATTACATCAATTTCTGTGTAACAATTAATGAGGAAAATCGACAGCCCTCCGTAAATAGGCGTATAGAATACAAGCAGCTAACGAGAAACAGCTGTAATAATTAGATAACACCCAGTAATAGCTTCATGAAACAATACGCAATTACAGGGCCATGCTGTGTCGCAACACTCGCAACCAGTCGTACGCACCTCTTTAATTGAGCTATATTGTGTCTTCAAAACTTAACAAATAATAAAATGGCTCTAATTACATTGTTCGAATAATCGTCAATTTTGTACCAACTGTGTTTACTGAGTATTCGAAAACAACACCGGTAGCAGTAGTTGTGATATTAAATTAGAACAATTTTATTGTACTAGTAGGTGCTTTTGCCATTTCGTTATGTAGGTAACACAATATTACAACAATCTCGATGCACGGGAGTGCCTCGGCCAAGACTAGCGGGCTACGTAATTTTTTTAAACATCGTATTTTCCAACTCTCACAATTTCAGTCTAAATGAGGTAAAATTTTCTGTTTCATTTCTATGAAATTCATTTCTTGAAATATGTCATGTACTTCTATACATGACATATTTTAAGGCCTCATTTCTTTGCGACGTCTGCGAAAACTACCAATATGTAGGTAGGGTTAGAGTTAAAATGTGTAGTCCGGCCTTGTAGAGTAAGGGGCTGGGGCTCAGCTCAGGGTTAATATCATTGAGATGATCCCGAAAGTAACCAATCTGTAGATAAGTTTTGTAAAGTTAAAGCTTGTAGAGTCAGGCCTTTGATAATTAGGAGCGGGGGCTCGCCTTTTCATGAGATCTGATATCTTTTTAGTAATGAAAGCATTATGATCTTGTTTTGTTTCATGGAATTTATTGTAATGGACATCATACCTAGTCCATAATGTGTGCAATCACTTAAATAGGCTCTGCCTAAACGGTCTACACTTATTATAACAAATTTTAACAATCACCCTTAAATTTTTAAGAGTATCTAACAACTTTTATGACAGCCTCTAAAAGAGTATCATTATTGACAATTAAGAATGAAGACAAAAATAAAATAAGACTAGGTCCTAATTAGAACAATATACTGAATATTTTCATATTCTATTTTTACTTCTAATCAACTTTACCCTCTTCAATACAAAGCCGTTGTGAAATCTAGTAAAAATGTAGCAGAAAAAAAAACAGTTGCTCAAATAGTCCAATATTAGGTACGCCCCTATAAAATAGCCCAAGAAAATACATTTCTCTTACCTACATCCCTTTTTCTCCACCATTTGTCAATTAATTTTGTTATTTTTTTTAGTTTACAGTGACCAGCTTTAGTGTTATCATCAAAATTGATATTTTTATTTACCTACACATTATTATTGTAGATTGGAGTCTTGAGCCTTATTGAACTCTTTTGCATTGTAGAAAACTTGGTGTACCAAGTTTCATTGTAATGAAAAAGGCTATGGTCTCGGATACAGAATTAACGACACTAGAAAATATTTGGAAAGATGCTAATTCAAATCATAAATTTACTCCTTAAATTTTCAATAATGATCATGGTCGAATTTCGCTCACTAGGAGAACACGAGTAATTATAAATTTGAATATTGAAGGAAACGGAAGACGCGAACGGACCTGTGACGCGAGTGTCGGGAGACGGGTCAGACAGGACGGACGGGCAAAAAGCGAGATCACAATATCGCACAAAACACGATCGCCGGGTGACGTCACTCACGTCCACACGGCCACAACTCTGCACGGCCACGCGGACACAATCGGCTCGTTTTGTTCAATCTCTCTTGCTCCATTTTTGTTAACACCCGCGCCGTGTGAACGTAACGTGATACCAGACAGGCTGTAGTTTAGCCGAGTGCTCGACGCTTTTTGTACCACTCCTTTAGTTTTGATATCTCAAAATACTACTCCGCTCACAATACGCGCCACGGTTCGCGCTAACTGCCTCGCTGCTCGGGGTTCGTCCTCTGGCTCGCAGCTCTGGCGTCGTGTTTCCTTATTTGTTTATTGATCTTTCGTTTCGTGTGTTTTATAGCACGGAAACGACATGAATTAATAAATAATATATATTCATCTAACAGCCTTTAGAGGTCCACAGCTGAACATAGGCCTCCCCTAACTTGCGCCACTCTGACCGGTACTGAGCCTTCTTCTGAATCTAGCAGATGCCCATTGTCTTCTTAATAACGTCAGTCCACCTGGTCGGATGGCGTCCTATGCTCCTTTTTTCGAGACGTGGGCGCCATTCGAGTTAGAACAGTTATCGATCCTTCGCACTATATGGCCAGCTCATTGCCACGTCAGCCGGCTAATTCTTTAAGCTATGTCGGTTACCCTTGTTCGTCTACGGATGACTACGGATCTCCTCATTTCTGATGCGATCACGTAGCGAATTGAATCACTAGGAATCAACGTAAGTTTGAGCCACGTTTGATAGGTGGATCTAAATAAATGATAGTCAAAATATTACTTTTAACAACTAGCGAAACAGACTTTTCGCGGGAGGGACAAACAATAGGCAATTACAAAAAATTACAAGTAACTTGTCTCCTCTAGATAGATTTTCAAAAATGATGTCTTGGCGATTGAAATCATCAGTTAAATTGATGACATTCCTGTGTTTCGCTTTAGTCATCAAGACGAAAGAAAAAACTTTATATTGGTAAATATAGGTGTAAATAAATGGCAATATTACTCTTATTTTTGGTGATATTAAAATAAATCACATTCAAAGGTACCTCCACCCGGAACCCAGTGACGTTGTGTGTGTGTGTGTGTGTGTGTGTGTGTGTGTGTGTGTGTGTGTGTGTGTGTGTGTGTATGCTTCATTTTATTTTTATTAGTTTGCATTTGTAACTTGTGTTGTTTTTGTTTCATGTACCTTGTAGCCGTGCGACAACTGTACTCAGGTAAACTATTCCACGTCCTACTGAAACCACATTACATTTGGTTTTTACATTTTTTAAATATAAATCACTTTTCTATTGCTAGGTGCTTGTCTGGTTTGTTTCTGCCATGTTTACAACGGTGACTAATAATATTTTATCGATAAAATAATAAGTTGGTACGAAGAAGAAATTGATAGCGTTTCGATACCATAACATCTCTGTAATAAACGTCTCTGGTACTGGTGACCCATTATAGTAAATTCATTTTAGGATTTGTCTACAGGCAAAAGCAAAGCAGGCAAAGGTAATTTTCACTAAGCATTTATATTACATACCTACCTACCGGTCGTTATTATGATTCAATCACATATATAGTGAGCCGATAAGGATTTGTAGCTACGTGAGTCGTGAAGGCTATACATATAAAATAATAAATAAATACTGCAACGGATCCAGCTTATTTTATTTTTATCATAAAAATATTCCAATTGAAGCTTTGCCGTCAAAAGCCTTACGTTCGTACCTAATGATTAAAGCCTCACACCGTACCTTTGACAATATCATTAAATCACTACTCAATCTTTAATTACCGTGCGGTGTGAGCCGCGGCTGGGGCCCGCGCTGCCGCGGCCATTCAAACAGCCAACGCCATCTATCGGCGGAGCGGACGTAACGCAAACTAATTTTACGCCTTGCATAGTAACATCGTAGACGCGGTTCAGACTGATGATGTGATTCGTATTTATTGTTCATTAATTGTATTTTATTTGATTTTTATAAATTCTTATTTTTTAATAAACCTACGTACTAGGCACTTAGTTACGTACCTACTGAGGCACCTACGTAAATTATCGTTATACCACTAGGCCTAAATTATGGACCTTTTAGTTCTAGTTTATTTATTTATTTTTATTTGGGAATTTACAACATATGCATAATATTTTTTTTATAAACACTCAATCATGATTAAGTACCTTCAATTAATTTACATATTTATTACGTTAACAAAGTGCCATCAGCTATTTCCACATCCACCCAGGGTTGACTGGTGGACAATGCCATTAGGCATTAAGTTTGCCCTTTGTTTCTTCTTTTTAAGAGGTGACATAAACATGTAAGTAATTAAATAAAGTGGTAAAATAAAATAAAATCTTTTTTCAGGGGAGACACCCCACGGGTAAAGTAGAAAATTTATTTTCTCATCTAGGTACTCCATACTGTGAGGTATCGTTGAAGAAGTTTTTTAAAAATATTAAGGGTCTGCAAAGACCATTTTTAGATTTAAAAGTCCGTTTGTGAAATATTCAGCTTTAAAGTGCTAATTTTGGATAGAGTCAAGTGCTCCCCCTCCTACAGCTCCATATAATAAATGGTAGGTTTTGGTAATGCGAAAAAAATCAGAGCAGTATAATATGTGATGAATTAGCAGGAAAACTGTCATGGCTAGATTAGCTTAAATAGTTAGTGAGTAGAATACAATGACCTTACTTCGAAATTTTTGGTAAAATTTTGAGTTAAGACCTAGAGGTACCTAAAGGTATCGCATTTCATAGCAAAATTATGTTTGGAACACGGTTTCAGTTGGCGCGAGTGTGCCACGGTACTAGGTAGGTACGCTTCAATATATCGCATAAACGGAAAATTCCTCGTCTCAGTAAATCCACGTACGGCACGTTGTGGCAGGAGTCGCGTAGCCGGTGGCTGTGGCGTGGCTGTAGCGGTGGCGGATCGCAAATCAAATATCCCGCGCGAGCGCGACGCCACACCTGTCAAATTGGCTTCTTGCGAGAAAATTGGCAATTTCTTTGACTCGTGAGCTTAATTGTACCACGGTGCCACACGAATTGCCAAATTGGTTTTTAATGGCGACTGGCGTTCGCTCAAATCGGAAATCGAGATGTCAAATTAGCTTGCGTAATTTGGTCATGGATGCTTCATCTGACAGCGAGTGGATTCAATTTAGAGATTAGTTTTATAACACGCGTAGGACTATAACTTATGTCAAAGTAAGGTCACCTCAGGTGCAGTGGAGGTTAGCTAGATGGGCGGTGCTTTTCATAGCATTACTGAGAACATTAGTGAGACTATCCTTTTGATTCTATGCTCACATAAAATACTGGAAATAATTGATGAAATAACCTTTTTTTTGCTTGGAAATTAAGAAAATAACTGCCCTTAAACCTTAATGTTGGGTAAATTACCAAATCTAAATAGAATGAATGAAATAGACCTTCGCAACACGTTTGGAACCTTTTGATAAGAAACGGTAGAAAATGGTCTACTTGAGATCTTTTAGAGAATATGAATAAATAACAGCATGAGATTGTAACTCTATCATTGGCAGGGTAGTTAAAGCTAATTTTAAACTTCAGTAGGTACTTATGAATAATAAAAATTATTGATTATACAATACTATAATACAACCCATAGACCTTCGACGAAATGCATGAGAATTGAGCAATATGACAAAAACATGTTAGCAAAATGTTAGTGAAAATTCTGGGAAATGGAAAAGGATATTATATGGGTAACAAATAACGAATCGCAGATAAGTAGATCCGTCAGCAAAAAGGCCTGCAAATAAGCAAATATAGAGTGCGAAAATTGGCGCACAAAGGACTCTCTTCTGCTCTCAAATATGATAAAAATATATCGTGTCAGAGGTACCGAGCGACGAACGCGCCCGGGCGCACATTGGGCCAATCTCGACAATTGGCCGCGTCTTATTGCCAATTTGCGTGACATCAGCAGGAGATTAGATTTGTTGAGTCGCGTCGGCAGCCGGCAATCGAGAGAGAAGCAGTCGCATCACATCACTTCGCATCACATCATGGGCATGGCACATCACGCCACTTCGCGCCACAAGCAAGCATGACGTCACTTTATTGTGCATAATTCAATAACGTATTGCATTTTTGGTGGTTACATTTATTTGTTTTTTAACCCAATCAATAGAGTCGAAGATGATATCAGATTACTGCCACACTACAAGATACAGCAAATCTGAAATTTTCGTATAGCCGAATATTGTGTATTGTGTATGCATGTACTTCGGTATTCATGAAAGAACAGTAAATGTAAAGATATATTTACTTTTTAACTTACCACCTATCTGTCATACCGCTCTTCGTGTATTTCTGTTTGGCCTAATGGTTAGCTGGTAGAGAATGCAGTTAGCATTAAGCTCGCCATTTTTACTAACTATTTTATATTGTGGTCAATAAAGTTTACATAAATAAAATAAATAAATACTTATTGCTAAATATTTTACACCATGCTGTTCAAAGAGAAGCTACATATTTACGTCCAGCAAAATTGACGTTCGAATGTGCATAATTTCTCAAGTCATCTGCTTATTTAATACCCGCAATTTCGACATCGTAAAGCTTTGCTTTTGTACCTACCACCAACATAGTTTTCTTTTGAGTCCCCTGTGGGACCAACCCTTTCAAATGACACTTTTCAAACGCCCTCTCTATTATTTTACTTACCACGTAAATGTCTTTCTCGGCCGGTAATCGAACCCACGACTATCTGTCATCCAGCTATCAAATGGGGAACGTAAAATTTTGTAAAAGTCTAAACTATCTTAAACAAACAATAGAACTACCCTCAATTTAACCATGTTCTTACTTCTTTCTCTATACCAGGCTAACCAGTTAAATATCTAAATTAGTATATACTAGACACATATTTTACGAAATACTCAAGTAGGTACTTCAAATTAGTTGTATCCATGATAAAGATCTACTCTCAACACAGAACGTAACATATGTAACTCGAATCAACTCCAATAGGTGTGGTGTGGTGGTCTGCATAGACGCTGATCACATTGATGGTCCAGATTGTTGCTCCGAGAGTAAATGCGAACCACGCTCAGGCTAGGTTATACTCAATGCTGACCACCAGGGTTAAATCCATGTTCAATCAATGTAAGCGACCATAATCAATTTAAAATTAGATATACCTACAGTATTTAATCAAAAGGTGCCGTCGATTTTATTCACCTGAGGTATTTCACCTTACTTAAGTCTACTTTTAGTAGATTATTCTGTATTCACCTAGATGAATTAAGTCTACTAAATCTGTAGACTTTATTAACCTCAAAGCCATAGGTATATAAAGTAGCAAGAACTTGCCCCTTCGAAACGGTTGCCGTATCGTCCTCCCACCTTCATTCTTTCCTGAACTAAGTAAGTGCTTTAAGCCTCAGTCAAAAAGGCATCATAGTTACCTCGAACTAAGCGGCTCTTGCTATGAAAGCCGCGAAACATGACGCGATCCATTATATATACTACTAACAATGTAAATGCCAAGTGTTATATCTCCACCAGAAGTAGCTTTCTTTCCCGAGTCATACCCTAGCGCTCACCCCCTATCGTATCTATTAAAATATCGCTCCAGACAACTTTTACCCTTATGTCGATACGATAAAGTCGAATTTAAGTTTTGAACGTAGGTACGAGAAGTCGTGAGATCGCATACATTAGTAGATTTGACTTGAAGTTTGTTGATTAAAATTTATATAAAGATTTTTCATCGTTCCTTATATGGAACAATTAAATTAAAATAATATGTAGGTAATTGATTTAAAAAATATCTCAAATTACACTAACGCTTTTGTATGAGGGTGATATATTTCATAGCAGTAATAGCCTAGCGGTTAGAACGTTGGTCTCCCGAACGCAGGGGCCCGAGTTCAAATCCTGGCATGCACCTCTAATTTTCAAATATTATGTACGTATTACAAGTTAATGATCACTATCTTCGGTGAAGGAAAACATCGTGAGAAAACCTGCACACCGGAGAGTTCTCCATAAAGTTCTCAAAGGTGTGTGAAGTCTACCAATCCGCACCTGGCCTGCGTGGTAGACTATGGTCTATAACCCTCACATTATGAGAGGAGACCCTGAGCCCAGCATTAGAACAATTATGGGTTGTTCTTTTTGCTTTAGCTTTATTCGTAGCTCATAATAGCATCGACCCAATACACTCGACTCGAATTTAATACAGCCTTAGTAGAGCCATCGATCGCTTAGATACTTAATGAAGTAGTGAAATTTCTTAAAGTCAGATGAGTGTAGTCGAAGCGAGGCAATCACTTACGGTGGAGCGCGGGCCGCCAGCAATACACTCTGGTGTCTCCTGGGACAGCTGCTGTATGGAGACGGGTCGCGTCGCGCTTGCAACATTCAGTCCAGAACAATACCATAGAAAAATAGGTAATACGAGCAACGGTGCCCGCGGTGGTTCAAAACATAATTCTAGAACGATTAAGATCGCTAGTGTTATTGGTTTGGAGCAAAAACTCATTCTAATTAGTAAGTTTAAAGCATAATTACGAGAAGTTATTACTTAACTATGTTCTGTGCTTCAAAAGGAAAATCATAGGATCCTCATAGGATCACTTTGTTGTCCGTACGTCCACCCAAATATTTGTTAAGGCACCCTTGTTCTTGAAGACGCGTGGATGTATCAAGTTAAGATTAGTGTATCCAATATACATATATTCTAATATCCAATAGTAAGGTGCAAATCCTTGGAGCTGTGCAAGCAAAGAAATCAAGCTTATAAGTCAACGCAATCAAAAGATACGACCGTTTATGTCCTGTATAACAAATACAAGTAATGACACTCACAAGGGAATAAAACTTAGAGATTGCTATTCGTTACTCTAGAATCATAAAATATGGCAAGTAGACATGAAATTTGTCTTTTAAACAAAAATAAGAAGTTGAAGAATTCCGTAAACCATGAATTTATAGTTACATCAGAAAAAAATTGTTTGGAATCATGAATTACATAATTATTATAAGCATTTAGCGATAGTTTTGAAGACACGCCTATACCTTTATTACATCGTTAGTCACGACAATCATGACTCGTAAAATCTCGTAACACCTTTCAACTTAAATCTAACTAAAACAACACTTTTCCTCTCCTCCTGTCATTGATGTTTACAAAACTAGCCATAAAAAATTACTTTTTTCGTTCCCCGGTGCAAGTTATCCAGATTTTGTCATTCTCAGCTTCACAGATTGTGTTGTGATGTTAAGAAGAACATGCACTTTGTTCAATCGGGTTCAGTTGGTTTTACGATGAAAGTCGTAAACATCCCATCTGAATTTTTCAATGATATCTTTCCACTCAACATGTCAATCCCTTTGGAATTCCATATCATTATCGTTAAAAAAGAATCGTTAAGAACATTAAATATTGCTAATTATTCGAGGTATAAATAAATAAAAATATAACTTTAAAAAAATCTATAAACAGGAGTTGATTGAAGGAGCTTGACTTATCGCGCGCGCTACGATCGTAGCGCGTAGCGTGACCAATCGATTGGCCGGACCGTCCCGATTGGTCGCGCGAAGCGAGGCGCGAGCCACCAAGCCACGTGCAACAAACGTGATCTTCGGACACTGTGTGTTTCGTTGTTTTGTTGTTGGTACTTATAGATAATTTAATTCATGACATCGATATCTTCGTAATTAAATAATTACTTTGTTATGAAACCTAGTATTTTTTTTCTACAAAGCTGAAATGATTTTATTAATTTGCTTAATTACTTTGTTTGTTAATATGTGTATGCTACTCCTACACTACTACATAGGAAAAGCATAGAAAAAGTAGATAGCAAATAACAGGATAATTTTAAAATAAATTCAAAATTGAAATGTAATTTAAATAACTTACTTAAAACAAAAATTAAGACTTAACATAATTTTATACCTTTTTATTTACTAAATATTTTTATTGTTAGATACAATTTTTAATCTCTTAATTGTTATAGAATGTCAAATTCTCATAAAAATATATTTGTTACAAGCCCAATGACTTGTAACAACAAACTATCAACATTAACTTCGACCTCGTCAACATCACATCGCACCCTCAGCCATAGCTCACCATTCGCCACACCAGCCGCGTAGCTGGTAGGCCGCGCGGCGCGCCGGTCACGACGGACGTTTCAATTGCAACACATTCATGGCACGTAGCGCTCCCGAAAACTACTGGGATGTAGCATTACCGCAGTAATGTACATTGCATCCGGCCGATAGTCGACCCACTAAGTGGATAACGCCAGGGAATTTACGGCGGTTCCCTTACCCGCTCTAAATTTAATAATTCATTGTCGTATTCATTGGCACCAAATTCAATTATCCGGCGTCCCGGAGGGCTCGCCCCCCGCCCCGCCGTCCGCAGCCCGCTGCCCCCACCCGACGTCTCCGGGGACGCCCGATCTATTCTGTTAACCTACCGCTCGACTGTTTACTAATTCATTCGGCAATCACATTCGGTAATTATGTGACAAATCCCTCGGAGCTGCGACAAACTGTTTTTGGATCCGGGAGACGGAGGGCGCGACGCTCGTTGATTTCGCGAATTAAGATAGTGGCCGGATTATCTTGTTGAGCCATTTGACCTGAAAGGTTAATAGGTTGATTTGCTCGTCATTAGTTCGACCTTTTCCATTTACATTATACCATTTTTATACTCATCCCGTTATTTTGAGTATTTCAATTGTTATTAAGATTAATTCTAATGACAGTTTTGTAGTGTTATGTTAAGAATCACTAATGTTCTTGTCAACAGGTGTGTCATCACTGGAGGCTGCCAAGGACTTCACCGTAGATGGACTAACGGGTTATAATGGAAAGAAGAAGAAGAAGAAACGCAGACATAGGTAATTTAACTGTTAAAAGTATAGTAACGGCCAATCGATATTTAACTGTTATTCGACGTCCTTATCTATAGGTCATTCAGTTCTACGTCCACCTAAAATAATCAAAATAGAAAACTAAAATATTTTGAAAATGTCGTTTTGTAAAACTTTAATTCGACAGTACAAATATCTAACCTGAAATAATTAAATATAAGTATACCTAGCGTAAAGTTTTGATTTTAATGTGATAATAAACAAAACCATGCTTTTCTTTACTTTTCCTTCATTACTGAAGTTCATCACTTCAAAATTTCAGAGGTCATCCCTGTAATGGTCGTATACGAGTCGATACCACCTTGTACGGATATCTATACCTACAAATGTATTGACTGTCTCTAGCTTGTGTGACTGTTTCTATTGTATTGATCTGTGTCTTCTGTTTCCGCAGCCGAACTATCTTCACATCCTACCAGCTGGATGAGCTGGAGAAAGCCTTCAAAGACGCCCACTATCCTGACGTGTATGCGCGGGAGATGCTCTCCCTTAAAACAGACCTTCCTGAAGATAGGATACAGGTTAGTCATGTAGAAACTTGAAATAATAATTATCAAAAACAACTTTTCACTTTGTGACAAATGTGACAGAGTTTACTGGTTTATTGACGCTAAAAAAATTCTGATGACAATAACAGATCAGTATTTTATTATCTTCAAAATGTTGTAAGGGAAAAGTGAAAAATCGACTTCCCAATGTACCGAATGTTCCTAATGCGTTGTTTTAGTGGTCTCAAACCAAGTTACATATTGTATATATTGCCTTTCAAATGAAACCATTTTGAGGCATATCTGTTTATTTCTGTCAAATTTACATTAATTTTATTTTACAAAAAAATAATTAACAATCTTAATAAATCATAATATTTTATAAAACGAAGTTCTTTTTCCGGCTACAAAATACGTTGTAGAGGACAAAGCTATAAGTAATTAATAAATAAAATGAAATAAATAAATATAATATGCTTAAAAAATAAGTACCTATCCTGAACTTAAATATCTGTATTATTTCGGAAATTACATATAATTTTTTTGCAATATTTGCATAAATATTTTATACTTACTTACTAGTGCAGTTGGTTTAACGACTTTGTGTATTTTATTTTAGCTAGTTCATTGTTTTAATTACTTCGGCCTTACCATAAATAATATGCATGACAATAACCCAATAATAACTAAAAAATTCTATAGATAAAAGTAATATGATACCATTTAAAAATATTACCTAATGAAAATATAACGAGTATTATTCTCTCAATCTCAAAACAATAAACAAGACCCTAGCTAAATTTCTATAAATGCAATGCACTCCAACGAATCCCACATTAGGAAACGTATTACTCTCGGACGATTGCTTCTCACAAATCCGATAATTGGATTAAAAAACCCGGTGTCGGGTGTCGGCACAACAAAAACGCCCAACGTCTATTAATACGTCAATTGGCATCGATTGTAACACGACACTCTATTTTCGATATTTTGCACGGGTCTGGATCCGCAACCGCTCCATTGAGAATCCGTCTCAATAATAGATGTCTATGATTGATGGATTACGCGAGACTTTTAGGACGGTAAATACTTAACTTAATGATCAAGTTGTACTTTGTTTTTCTTTGTACTACTGTTGACATTGTTATTGTTTTCATGTCAACAGTCGTTAACGAGCGGACGGGCTACTGGATGGTAAGTGGTCACCATCGTCAGTGGTAATGCGTTAGTGATACTGACAGCCAATAGAAAACTTGTGCTAACTGGTTGTATGATACATTAACCGAAATACTTTCTTTAAAAATATCTCAATAGTGATCCAAAGGAGAATAGCTAGCCATATGTAATGAGCCATCTGGAAGGACCATAGGAAGATTTAGACTCTATACAGATCTATCCTGTAATGGATCCAAAGCAAAAGTTTCCTAGCTTCTGATTTACACATATAATATTGGCTAGTTATTATAGGTGGCGGAGGGTGCCACCAAATTAATATGATGCGAATCTTTTAGAACTTCATATTGTAAGTATGTATCAGGAATTATCAGGAATTATGTATCAGGCTTTTGATGTTTTGGTCAAAATTTATGAAATGGTAAATATCATCGTGAATGATGCTGATGATTGAATGCTTTCTTAGTTCATTAACACAAAACTTACCAATACTCATGTATTTTTTATGTAACTACCTAACTAACATACAAAACAACGTGCCATTGATTTGTAGACAGGTAAGACTAACGCCGCTTTAGACATTACCCATGCGTTATCGGACAAGGAAATAAAGAGAAAGAAGAAAATATAATTAGTACCCTCATAAAGGAAATCCTTTATCTACGAGTAGGTATCTAAGTAGCTGGTTACTCGTCTTGTCACGATTACTGTGCAAGGATCTCACTTCACGAATAACATTTGTTTGTATTTCAAATCAAATGTTTTGATTCAAAATTGGTTTGGTTTACAAACACTTATGAAAGTCATGCAAGCTACGCCAATGCTTCAACAATTCAATTTAGCGCAGTAATATTGATTATAAAATTTTTCATTATCGAAACTGGTAAGTAAGCACTGATAAATGAAAGTGGAAAGTCTCAGTGCAGCCGTCGCCATGGCCACAGTGGCGCGGCGGTTGCGAACTCGACACCGCAACTTGATACTTTGCGCAGCCACCGCGACCCACGATCGTCGATCACGACACGACTCGGCGACGATCGTCCTCAGGTTCGCGAAAGGAAGTCCCGCGACATTGTTCTTTTCATACCCTCTAGTAGGGACCGAACGATTTCTGATCGATTGTCATGTAAAGCGACGGATGTAGGTAAGCAAGTATGATAGAGAAAGCTGTGCGAATTGTAGATCTGTTAATGGTTTACAATATAAATCGATTGTGGACTGTTTTATATTATTACATTAAATTAGTTTGATTGCTAAATTGTCTTTACCATGGCAGTAGGTGTCGTAGATGGTGTTCGATTCGAAACCTGGGCGCGCTAGGAGCTGTGTGTCGTCGCGCAGGATAAACTTTAACGAAAACCATTATCCATCAGCCCTTGGAGGTCCACTGCTGGACATAGGCCTCCACTAACTTGCGCAACTCTGACCGGTCCTGAGCCTTCTGAATCCAGCGGATGCCCGCTATCTTCTTCAGGTCGTCAGTCCACCTGGTCGGGGGCGTCATTCGAGGACCTCTCTTCCCCAATGGTCATCAGTCCTTCGAATTATGTGGCCAGGCTATTGCCACTTCGGCTGACTAATTTTTTGAGCTATGTTGGTTACCCTTGTTCGTCTACAGATCTCCTCATTTCTGATGCGATCACGTAGAGAAATACCGAGCATAGCCCTCTCCATAGCCCGCTACGCTACTCTAAGCTTGTGGATTAGCCCAGTAGTAAAGCACCACGTCTTGGAGCCGTATGTCATCACTGGCAACACACACTGCTCGAACACCTTCGACTTCAGGCACTGAGATAGTGTTTTGGACGACAAGATATGAAAAACACAAAAAAAAAACATGAATATAACGTAGCTTAATAAAATCTAATAATATAATATATTAGGTATATGAATAACTTTTAATTTGGTAAATATGAGCATAAAATTTAATTTTATGATACCTAGGTATCATTGCAAAATTAAAAGTTATTCATATACCTACCTATTATTATAATTAATTAATTAAGCTCACACAACTCTACATGCATTCACTACTACTTATGTTCGTTGTGAAACATTATTTGTATATGTACCTAATTACCTATATTGTAGATATCTGCCAATTATGTATTGAGCAAAACTTCAGTGAATGAAAAATGTAGAGGATTTTGATGACAGTTTTTGGAACGAAGTTCCTTATCGCGCGTTATGAAAGGGGGCTAGACGGAAAATTTTCTTACGAAAATTTGCCACGATACTTTTTGAAGTGATCAGAGAGTTTTACAGAGATGGCGCTGTACAACTTTCTGAATCACTTCAAAAAACAATACTTAAATCGAAAGGAACTTCGTTCCATCCGGGCGTCCCTTGACACCTCTCACCTTTTTTTAAACCCAAAATATTTTTATGCATAAGTAGGTATTTATACTGCCTATATCAAATGATTGAACCAGATCACTTCCTCTTTTGGATGATAACAATGATATTTACATATGAATATACCTACCAACCAGCGGCAGTAAACTAGGCATTATAAAATTTTACAAAAAATAAACGACTGCTAAGAATTGGTCTCCAAAAAATATCAAAATCGACATAAGTATGTCTAATATTTGAGCAGTTCCCTCAATTCCTCGTGGATACCATAAAAAACTAAATGTTGATAAGGCAGTAGGTATAGTATAATTTGGAAGCAAAAAAATAATTGTCAAATCGGTTGGTGAATGACGGAGTAAGTACCTAGGTACTTGATAAAAATATAAAAATGGAATTTAATTCAGAACCTTCTCATTTTTGAAGTCTATTAAAAAGAAATTAAGATTTCATCATAAAAATTTAATTAAACGTTAAATATAGGTACCTAAGTAGGTATGGCATTATCAGTTTAATGCCATGAAATACAGTTAGAGCAGGTACCTACAGTGATTTTAGGTCCTAGGTTTCTATCTATCTATAGGTTGACTAGTGGATACCCGGCGTGATCCACTATGCTAAAAATTGTTCTATGAGAAAACTTGAAAATGGAAAATGTGCCAAATGCATTGTTTTAGTGGTCTCAAACCATCTTCGCATTATTTATTGCCTTTTAAATCTAACCAGTTTGGGACACATTGGTTAGATGGTTTCAAGTCTATAGAGGACATCCGTACAAATTTTTGTTTTATATTCTACTAGCTGTTGCCCGCAGCTTCGCACGCGGAATTATGCTTATCATAAATACTATCGCGACTATAAATTGAGATGTAAGCTCTCCTATCTTTCAAGTTGGATCAAACTGCACACGGTGTGCAAATTTGATTAAAATCGGTTCAATAAGTAGTTTATGAGTCCATCGCGAACAAACAACGCGACACGTAATTTATATACATTAATATAGATAAAGAGATAATTTTATAATGTTTTTGTAGGTAGGTATATAGGTCCCTAAGAAGATTATGAGCAAAGTGATATTGTAAATTCCGGTTGCAAAGAGAAGCAGCATAGTAATACGTTTGCCAACCGAAACAAACTCTACATCACCACACCACCATGTTGTTAATTGTAAATGGTTTGGATGTAAGACAACTTTTAAGGAAATCTTAAATCAACAATTCATATTTTTGTAATTTTATGAGCCAGAAGGTAAAATGTAATGCAAAAATTATTTAATTATATTTTATATATATTATTAGTAGAAACTTAAACAGGTTCTTACCAATCTGCGTACTTACCAATACACCCTCTAGGATGTTATTAAACACTGTAGTGTTTGATATGGGTAGCCCTAATTTATCTTTTCTAAAACCTATCAATAAAATTGAAAACTTTAGATTAAGTATTTTTAACAACTTTTTATTTCCGCCAGTGCTTCTGTTCTGAGGTATCTAGCTTAATTTTAGTCATTGTCGCCCCCAGATGAGGCGTACTTATATAATATACATAATTATGTATTTATATTATAGATACAGATGCATCCATAGGTTTGGTCTAGATCTGTTAGCAATTTTAATGAGAACACACAACCCAGTCAGAAGAACTTCTGTTGCTAAACGCAATTGTACAATTGATGCGTGATCTTTAATTAGTAGAGCGCAATAAAGACCACTACAGCAGTGGTAGACGCTGGTCTCTGCGGCGCGAGCGAGACGGCAGACAGGCCGTCCCGCCCGCACCGCGGTACCTAACCTGTCCATGTATACCTACAATAATTACTCGCTACTAGAACCGTAATTATTATTAATAGTTTTTCCGTTTGCAAGCTACACAGCGTCAAGTATCGCCTTCCCTCAGAACCTGCGGGGAAACACAAATACACCCCCGCCGCCCCCCACCCCCGGACGCCGCGCGCCCCTCTCCCCTTTACGCATTTATGAAAATTTCATTTCCAAACTCAAACGCGCCACAATCCAAACTAAACCCTAATCTAACCGCGTAAAGTTTATTACCACTTAATTTTGTCTGCAAACAAATTTGCAGGTCACGCCACTCCAAAATGAAATCTGTTGTCGTAAGTTTAAAGTCGCTTTCAGGGCTCGTTTGGCGGTTATGAGTGATGCTCGTTGAATTTTCGGTATAATGGCTTTCTGGAGATTAGGTTTCCTCAGTTCCGGGGCGCTTCGTGAGACGTTGCAATAAACGGATTATTATGCAATCAGCCCGTGTCACGTTGTTCTCGGTTCTTGCTGTTCCCACCACGCCGCTATGTTTCTATCTCGGCCCGAGCTTGCATAAACGATGCACACGATGAATAAAATATCAGGCTTTGAAGCAAAATTAGAATTAAAACTCTTTTAGTGTCAGTCATAAGGAAGGGCTTATGTTTTTATTACAATAAAACTCACAAAGTGTAACGGTCTTCTTATACTTCCACGTTATTTTTTTAAATTTGCAATATTTTTACATCCGTTTACAGTAGTTATTAACCATAACATTTAAATTATCAACCAACTGCTAGAGAGAATTTTCTCAGTTTTCCAAACACATCCAAGCAACGCCATCTAGCGCGCTCCGCAGCAAGCAGGCGCGGTGGCGACGCGCGCTGATTGGCCACTCCTGCAATCACTGCATGAGGCGAAACAACATAAGCGCCGCGAGTGGCCACTCAAATCCAGGACCTAGCTCCTTGAAATTAGAGTTTAATTTAATTGGTACGCGGCGAGTGGTTATGGTTGTGTGGCGAGCGATTGTTTTATTAGCCCCGCCCCCCCGGCATGGCGGCCGTGTCTCGGTCGTCTTTTTGCGTCCGCTTTGTTTGCTCTCGTTTCGAGTCTGTGCTGAGCACACAATATAATTTATCCTCCATACAAGCGGTAATTTTATTTACACAACGCGGACGGAAGATGATGTACATTTTTTGTTAGCAATTACTTTATTAATTTATTACGTAGGTACAATAATAAACTTGTATTGTAAGTAGGTGAGTGGGTACCTTACGTGGTAGGAACCTAACTACCAACCATAGGTAATTAGGTATGCATGCTTGGGAATCATAATACTCATTTAAGTGTTTTAAAAATGACATTAAATTAAATATCAAAATGAAGCTTAAATTAGGTCAATCTATTCCAAATGCCTAGTGTAACTCAGATCCAGGAAATCGTAATTAACATGCGCTTTCCATTTCAAGTAGGTGTAAATTTACCGTTAAAATGAATCTAATAAATAACATCTTTCCTTGGAAAGGTAGAGAAGAGACTCTACCTGCCCAAAAAACAGGCAAAATTTATTTAGCATTGATAGGTAGCTGTTATAATAGGTACACTACAAGTGTTCATATTTCGGTTCATGTAAGTTTTCCAACTTCAGTTTCCAAGCTTAACGTAGGCACAGACCTAACTTTGTGGGCAACATAGAAGCAGTAGCTAGGTACTTCTGTAGATAAAAAATATTATTTTGTAATCTATACGTAGGTATTATCAGATAACAGGCCATTCTTATTACATTTCCATCTTTTGGACACCTTTCATGTGTCAGTAATTCACATCATCATCCCACCCACGTTTCACATCATCATCAATCGAGACCATTCGATTTCTCTCAAAAAATGATCATTGACTGTTAAATATGACGACCTGATCTTTACCAAACCAATCCGTAAGTTGTTGGTTACAACTTTTATATGTTATAGAAATTCATAATTTGAAAATGTTTCTTAGACAGAAAAGTAAATTTTAAACTCTATCAGTTTCCAGTTATAGGTAAGCCAAAATCTACCATTTGAGGGAAAACGAGCTTTCTAGTTGAAGCATTATGAAGTTCTAATACTCATATTTTTGTCTCTGTATTCCGTGGTTCTCTCCATCCTATGATCACATTTTCAGAACGTCACTAAACAATTTGTAGTCACTAATATTAACCAATATATCCCGTCATTCCCGTCTACACGGGCTGCACCGGGCGCGGGGGGGAGGGGGGGGGGAGACGCGATGTACCGGTAATGACGCGGTGATCACATTTCTCGCCAATTACACGGCGATACTACAGCCATTAGCTGCTGCCGAATGCGGCGTGCAGGTACAGGGCTCACTGCGGAAATACCATAAATAATATAACTTTATTTCTCATAAGATTTTTACATAACTTAAAATGAGAAACTTAAATACTAAACTAAGTTACGGTTTGTGTCCGGCATGCATTCTTGTGTGCATGCGTGCGTGCGTGTGTGTGTGTGTGTTTATGTATTTGTGTGTCTGTGGCATGTGCGTGTCTGTGTGTGTTCCTTAGTAAATATATCTTACTAAGAAATAAGGATCGATTCTTTACTAAGGACTGATTTAAGTAACTGTTAATGATTCTGCCCCCTGACCAGATGGACCGACGACCTGAAGAAGACAGCGGGCATCCGCTGGATTCAGAAGGCTCAGGACCGGTCAGAGTGGTGCAAGCTAGGGGAGGCCTATGTCCAGCAGTGGACCTCCAAGGGCTGATGGATGGATGGATGGATGATTCAGAGTTCGGACGTTAGATTGCCGCCTCGTGTGATACCCGTGCGGTACAGGAAAGTGGTTGGCGATCTTAAATAACTGCTAACGTGTCAGATAGCATGAGGTTAATAGAAAAGAATTATTAGAGTTTGTGCCTTATTTATTTTTAGAATTTCCTGCGAACTATGCGTTCACATATACAATACCTGTCTTAAACTACGCATTTCAGTAACCCAAATGAATCCATACATTCGGAATGTTTAAAATTTGAATTTTAAAAATATGTTCACCGGATGTAGAGAACCCTTAAATATGACATACCTAGTTATACTAGAATCTTCATAAGCAAGTTAGCATCTCTTGACGCCAATGTAGTTCAATGTTGATGATAATATATTCTTACCTATACCTAAGAAAGCAGCTTAGGTAAAGGCAGTTTTTAATATTTACAAACATTACAAAAGTTAAAATTTCAGAGAAATCACTCCCCACCAACAATCCACACTGGAGCAGCGTTTCCTTTCGCCACCTTATACGAGTGAAAATTAATCTTAATTTATTCCTTCTCCGTGTAATAAAAAAAAATATCCGGTATATTTTTAGGTTAGGTAACCTACATAAGAATGTCAATACGATTAAAGCATTATTATATCTTATTTTCTATAGCTTCATGCGGTCATTAACCTCCCAATACAAGTGTCAAACTAGCTAAGTTAACCCAATACAGGCACTGTATTAAAAAAAGAAAAATATTGAAAAATACTGTGAGCTCTGAGAGGAGTCTTGTTTGATAACTCAATAATCGAGTGTACCTGTATAGTTGACAATTTAACTAGCGAGACAAGGGGGATGGGGCGGAGCGGTAGGTTTAGCAATGAATAGCCGAATGACCACATGCTACCGGTTGCCATCCGCTGCGCACCGTGATACAACTGCATATTGCACCTTTAAAACATGTGCAAAAGATGATAAAGAAGCAAGCAAGCAAGCAACAACCCATAATTGTCCCACTGCTGGGCTCGGGGTCTCCTCTCACAGTGTGAGGGGTACAGGCCATAGTCTACCACGCTGGCCAAGTGCGGATTGGTAGACTTCACACACCTTTGAGAACATTATGGAGAACTTTCAGGTGTGCTAAAGAAGACTCCCAGATAATGAGTTTACAAAAGCTCACCTGCTCTAAAATCCTAAAAGCACCTAAGTTTAGGTTTGATGCGACACCTTATCGACGTGAAAACGGTCAGTTTTTATTTTCTGACAAACTGGTGGCCGTACACGATCAAGTGTACTTGACAAGTTTGCAGTATTGTAATTTTGCATACACTGTCAAGTTTACTGGGCCGCGTCAAGTCCGTTGCAAACTTGACCTACTTGATCGTGTATGGCCAGCAAAGTGACCACTGTTACCAAAATCGGTTCAAAACAACAAAAATAAATACCTACTCACTATGTTACTATTTTTATATTAAGCCTTATTTGAGGGCGGCTAAGAAAACTGACCCTAATCACATACTAGGGCGTCGTAAGAGGCGACAGAATCCGGAACGTTTTTTGGATTATATGTTACTATCAATATTATTATTATTACTGGTATATTTATGTGAACCCCGGTTAGCCACCACTGACCACCCTCTTGCTTGAGAACAAGACAAAATATTCGTTATAAATAATTAAAGTAAGTTTTTACCTGAGTCGCGGGTGGCATGGACGACACATAATATAACACATCACAGTAACACCATGCACCCGAGTACAAATATTTATCTGTCACATAAATATTTGCCCACCGGGAATCGAACCCGGGACCCCTCGCTTCGCAGGCAGGCTACTAGGCTACAGGGTCGTCATGTTCCGGCTGGGAGGGAGCCAGTCCTTTCGTTCTCTATTTCTTGGTGTGTTGCCTTCCGTATTGCTGATGTCCAGGCGGCGCGGCGGCGTCACCACTTACCACCAGGTGGAACTTCAGCTCATTTGTCTGCTATACGTATTTGCATACAATGGTGGTTGTTGATTCCAAATCAACGCAGTTTCAATTTTTTCTACGCACGTGTAATGCGTTGAAGCATTTCTTTTCACATTTTCCTACTATCAATAAATAATATTTTGTCACCAAATTAGGAACACTTAAGAATTTACAAGCTAATGGGGTTGTTTACCAGCTAGCGGATGCGAGTGTAATCCCCTCTCGGATTATAGGGTATCGCCCGACTCGAGTGGTATTTTGATTAAAAACCCGTATGTCAGCGTTTGAAGAATACAACACAGATGTTGGGGGAGTAAAAATATCTAGGTATTTCCTGTTAAGAATATTTTTTTAAGAAGTTAAAAAAATGAAAATTATTATTTAACTAAGTATATTTCTATTGCTTCATAATACGAGAAACAGTAAAAAAATCCGAATTGCCTTCCAAGTAGCTATACACAGCTATTGCCTGCAAGCACCTAAATTAGTAAAAAAATACAATAATAAAATGAAGGACATAAATCACAACTAAATATAATTATGTGACGTCGGCGAAGCGTACAGACATTATTAAGACGAACGATACACGCACCAAGCCACTGATCATCGCATAAAAATGTACAAAAACAATTTAATAAGGACCGCAACGAGCGCCATCCACCGCGCCGCCGCGCCGGGTGTACGAGCCCCTAATCCGATTACAGCTGATTTATCCCCGCACTCCATGTGTAATAATCAATTTATGTGATGAACTATAAATTACAGCGCCGCAACATTATCCTTGCGTGGTGGAAGCACCTTATTTTAAAATAATAAGCGCTAAAATCACTTGCTCCAACTGTATAATATCCCCACGCGCTCGCGCGGGACGCTCCAAACGCATAATAATGACTGGTCCACTGCCTCAAACTTGTTTGTTTATCACAAATTGATGCTACAAAAAATGACACGGATTTCTTTTGTATTGTGAAACTGTATAGAAACATATAAAAATATAGAAATATGTAGTAATAAATAAAGGAAAAAGATTATCGAAATCAAATAATTCCTACAAATAAATGATATGAGTCGTTAATACCACATTCCATAAAAATAATTAATTATCCAAAAAACTACATAAAATGCCACTGAAATACCGTTAAGCTGACTATACACGATCAAATATACTTGTTACGTTTGCAGCGGACTTGACGCGGCATCCAGTAAACTTGACGGTGTATGGCAATAGTATGGTTATCTGGACATTATAGCTATCTCATGCAATCTGCCGCATTAAGTCAAACTGCAAACTTGACAAATACACTTGATCGTGTATAGCCAGCTTTGGTCATCAGACGCACGATAGAGTGGTAATCCCACCGTGGGATTGTAGTCAAGCCCAACTTATAAATAGAACAAAAGCTGTACTTCGGATGAAACTGGTACATATAATCATAATTATATCTAATATATAAAATTCTCGTGTCACAGTTTTCGTTGCCATACTCCTCCGAAACGGCTTGACCGATTTTGATGAAATTTTTTGTGCTTATCCGGTATCTATGAGAATCGGCCAACATCTATTTTTCATCCCCCTAAATGTTAGGGGTAGTCCACCCCTAAATTTTTTTATTTATTTTTAGACAAAATTTTTAATTTCTATTTTTTTATGATACAACATACAAAAATACATACAATCCTCAATTTTCACCCTTCTACGATCAACCCTTATTTTTTAATAGCCATTTTAGTAATTTAATCAATTGTTAGGCGATACAAAGTTCGCTGGGTCAGCTAGTTGAATTATAAAAAAATACCTCAAAATTGTTATGACCAACGTAGTTCCAAACAAGTTTGATTTCCTCCCCTCAAACACTTGTTTGGCAAATCTATTAATCAGGATCGTTAGCGACCTCGTTCACAATGACTATAATTACCATAAACGCTCTTAAGGGAGACCCGACTCCCTCCATAATCGTTAATGTGAGAACTACGACGAGGATTCACATACTCGTATTATATTATTAGATTACAATACAGTCAAGTCACGGAAGAAAACATCCCTTTAAAAGTGACAATAAAGTTTAATGCCTTTACAAATAAACAACCTCACACTTAATTATAGGCATTACCATTGTTTGCCTTAATTTTACAGCCAATACCCAAAAACTACCGTATCAAAGAATTATCGAATCCGAGACCAGGCATTTTTCGATAAGTCGCTGCCACAACAGAAAAAAATTTAGAATCACCAGCGTAGTGAAATAAAGTTATTATGTTAATCGTAACACATACTTATTATCTACTTAAACCAAGCTTTAAGATACTATTTCATATAGGTAAATGTCATATTGTTGTTGTTTTAGGTCCTCATTTGGATAAGGACCTATTTTTAATATTAAATTTGCTCAATTAATTATTTATTAGTTATCTGAAATATTACAAATCATTAATACTTTTATGTTAGGTTTGTAATATGTATACAGAATTTATGTGTATCTGTAATAAAAAAGAATATATTTTGTTATATTTCTGAAACTAACATAATATTAATTATTAAGCCACGACGATTTCAGCTTTTAATTTAACATGAGAGATTGCGAATCTGGTCAAGATTTATCTTTAGCGCTGCATTTTCTTGGCAGCCTCGACTAATTTTGTGAATGCCAACGAGCTATTCATAAATTTCTTACGTTACGAATTGGAAATCTTGTTAAAAGACCTAACATAATTTACAGGTGTAGGTCCCTCAGCCGTACGTCGAGCGAGCGAAACACGACTCTTTATATCTATAAACATTTTACTCACGCATGTCGTCTGTACGACTTGTCGTCGGCAATGTCCCATAATGTCTACTATTAATATTCATTATCGTACCCCCTGCAACGCAAACTTTAATAACATTCTCAAGGATACATACAATTATCATCTTTATGTATGAACGTTACATACCATTATGCCATGCAATGTTATAATATTTTACAAAGGGGGATAATTGTGTTGACGTATTCAACGCTATGAGTGCTTACAAATCGAATTTTAAATGCGTTATGTTTTTAAAAGTTTAATTCGATTCCATGAAGTCAGTTACAAAGTGTCTGTACAAAACTTGTCGTATTTTATTTTCGTCAAAAAGGCTACAGATGGTACCCGTAAGCAGCCCCGGATCTACGATTTTTTTGAACCGGGGCAAATCCTTGATAGTGGCGCCCCCTCCCTTCAGCGTTTGAGAAAAACTGTTAAAATTGCAAATGAACATTGAAGTATTATTACTAGCGTATAGAACCGACATCGCGAACACCATGTCGCTCACCCAGTAATATAACGGCACATCTACGTTTGTCATATTTTACAAAAACGAATTTCAAAAATTTTATAAAAATGTTTAAAATTAATTTATGAGAATAAGAACTATATTTTGTTCGAATAGGTGCAAAAAATTTTCAAATTTTGCTATTTATTGTTGTAGCCTAAGGGAAACGCTTAAAAACAACAAGGCACCGGGAGATGACGGTGTCACCGCCGAGCTGCTAAGAGCTGGGGGAAACTCCTACTAGTGGCGCTCCAAAAACTGTTTGATAACGTCATCCATACTGGAACTACCCCGGAAGCGTGGAGCAGAAGTGTGGTGACTCTGTTTTTCAAAAAGGGCGATAAAGCCCTTTTGAAGAACTACAGGCCCATCGCACTTCTGAGCCACGTTTATAAGCTGTTTTCGAGGCTGCTCACAAATCGCATTGCACGCAGGCTTGACGACTTCCAACCTCCCGAACAAGTAGGATTCCGAAAAGGCTACAGCACCATGGACCACATACACACACTGCGGCAGATTATACAGAAGACCGAGGAGTATAATTTGCCGTTGTGTGTCGCCTATGTGGACTATGAGAAAGCCTTTGATTCTATCGAGACCTGGGCAGTACTCAATTCTCTTCAGCGGTGCCGGATCGACTACCGGTATATCGAGGTGTTGAATTGTTTGTACGCATCAGCCACCATGTCCGTCAAAGTACACGACACAGCCACGAACCCCATCCATCTGCAGAGAGGTGTCAGGCAAGGGGACGTTATATCCCCAAAACTGTTCACCGCTGCGTTGGAAGATGTGTTCAAGCTGATGGAGTAGAAACGACGTGGCATTAACATCAATGGCGAATACATCACACACCTGAGATATGCCGATGATATAGTCATCCTGGCGGGTTCCCTGGAAGAACTTGGTACAATGCTCGGGGACTTGAACAGCGCCTCATAACGGGTGGGTCTTAAGATGAACATGGACAAGACGAAAATCATGTCGAATGTCCATGTTACACCCGTACCTACCGGTTGTTGTTGACGGCGCTGCTCTCGAAGTTGTAGACGAATACAATTACTTGGGACAACTGATCCAGATGGGTAAGTCCAACTTCGAGAAAGAAGTCACTCGTAGAATCCAACTCGGATGGGCTGCGTTCGGGAAACTGCATCCGAATATCTTGTCGTCCAAAACACTACCTCAGTGCCTGAAGTCGGTGTTCGAGCAGTGTGTGTTTTCAGTAATGACATGCGGCTCCGAGACGTGGTGCTTTACTATTGGCCTAATCCACAAGCTCAGAGTAGCACAGCGGGCTATGGAGAGGGCTATGCTCGGTATTTCTCTAGGTGATCGCATCAGAAACGAGGAAATCCCTACGGATTTCCCTTCGTCTACACGAACAGGGTAACCGACATAGTTCAAAGAATTAGCCGGCTGAAGTGGCAATGGGCTGGCCACATAGTGCGAAGGACCGACAACCGTTGGGGAGGAAAGGTCCTCGAATGGCGCCCACGTCTCGGAAAACGGAGTATAGGATGCCCCCCGACCAGGTGGACTGACGACCTGAAGAAGACAGTGGGCATCCATTGGATTCAGAAGGCTCAGGACCGGTCAGAGTGGCGCAAGTTAGGGGAGGACTATGTCCAGCAGTAGACCGCCAAGGACTGATGGATGGATGGAAGGGAAACGCCCTTTTGAAGACGCAATACCACCAAGAGAGTAGATAAAAATTTATGCAATTTATATTGCATATAATGTTTGAACATTGATTTTTAATTTATTTTAATTTCATTATTTAAAATTTTATTTTATGACTAGCTGTTACCCGCGACTTCGTACGCCGAAAATAAAGATCCCTTCATTATAAAACATGTTTTTTATAAATTGACAGCAAACTTGTCCATACTATGAAGAGAGGAGACCCGTGCCTTGTAATAGTCCATTATGGGTTGAAGCTAAAACACCTACACTACATACATAGGTATATCGTATTATGTAAATGAGTAAAATATTAAACAAATCTTTAGTGTTGATAATGAAATGATAACTACGATCTGATATTGTAGCGTGATTAGTAGTCAGCAAGATACTAAACTCTTCACCAAAATTACAGCAAAAGTGACATGTTCTTAGAACCCATTAATTACCCATCGGGAGAAGCATTCATAGCCCGGGCGCAGCGGCTTGTGTCGGTTCTAATAGTAATCGATGAAGTTAAATAATAGCGAGCGCGGTCGGTAGTTGGATAGGTGACCGCTAGTGGCAAAAAATTCTTGAGCTCTCCGAGCTTCGGAGGGCACGTAAAGCTGTCGGTCCCGGTTGTTGTCGTAAGATAATAGTCGTTATGACATATTGAAGGTCCTCGCCCGGCGTAATGACTTCCGACACTTGGGTTGATTTCTAATCCCTCCATCAATCCACACTGGAGCAAAGTGGTGGAGTATGCTCTAGGCGTCCTCAAGAGTGAGTGCTCAGTAGTGAGCCATTAATGACCCACCCATAAGAAACGTCCCAAAATAATTGAACTTTTTAGAATTTAGAGGTTTATCTAAGTCAGGGCCTGAGAGTTTTTGAATTTTAAATTTACATTGTAATTTTACAGAATACACAAAAACATATCTTTCTTTTCTTTTTGGGCAGCAGCAAATCAGTGATTCCTTTAGCGTTGCTAATGTTCATTGGCGAAAGTGACCACTTACCATGAGGTGACTCATCTGTTCGTTTTAAACTTCTTACTCCAAACTTACTCTAAACTTATAACCTCTAGTTTTAGCCCTTAGGGAATGTATTACCAAACAATCCTGTAACAGTTATTTTTGTTTTATGTAAGATTACATACTAACTACCAACTTTCACAGTTTTAACTTAAAAAACCGGGCAAGTGCGTGTCAGGCCACGTGCAAAGTAGAAAGTTTATTGACTATTACTCATTAACTGCTTATGATAACATAGCCTTGATAGTTTTCCTTATAAATTCATCGTATAACCTATTTTTGAGAATTTTTTCACTTGTCCAACTCCAACCGTTTAGCCGTTGCGGGGACACTTGACTTGACTTGGGTACCCAAAATTAGCACTTTCAAGCCAAATATACGTATTTCGCAAACGGAGCCCTACATCCAAAAATGGTCTCAAAAGACCCATAATATTTTTGAAAATCTTTTCAACGATACCCCACACTATAGGGATAAATAAAAAATTAATCCTCACGTTACCTGTAGTGGAGGTACCCCGAAAAAAATTATTTTCAGTAGTTTATTCTACAATTTTGGAGTTTTAATAAATATGTATATCCATGCCAAACTATAGCTTTCTAGCACTAAGGGTCTCGGCGCTTTGCTTTGGACAGACGGACAGACTGACGGACGGATATGACAGACTGACGGTATATCTGTACCAAACATCAAAATCGGTTCAGTTGTTTAGGCGAGAAAGAGTTATCCCTCAGGAACAGGTCTATTTTCCGGGATAAAAAGTATCCTATGTCCTTTCCCGAGCTCAATTCTATATCTGTACTAAATTTCATCAAAATCGGTTTAGTGGCTAGAAAGAGTTATCCCTCAGGAACAGGTCTATTTTCCGGGATAAAAAGTATCCTATGTCCTTTCCCGAGCTCAATTCTATATCTGTACTAAATTTCATCAAAATCGGTTTAGTGGGTTGAAAGAGTTATCCCTTAGGAACAGGTCTATTTTCCGGGATAAAAAGTATCCTATGTCCTTTCCCGAGCTCAATTCTATATCTGTACCAAATTTCGTCAAAATCGGCTTAGTGGCTTGAAAGAGTTATCCCTCAGGAACAGGTCTGTTTTCCGGGATAAAAAGTATCCTTTGTCCTTTCCCGAGCTCAATTTTATATCTGTACTAAATTTCATCAAAATCGGTTTAGTGGCTTGAAAGAGTTATCCCTCAGGAGTCTATTTTCCGGGATAAAAAGTATCCTATGTCCTTTCCCGAGCTCAATTCTATATCTGTACCAAATTTCATCAAAATCGGTTTAGTGGCTTGAAAGAGTTATCCCTCAGGAACAGGTCTATTTTCCGGGATAAAAAGTATCCTATGTCCTTTCCCGAGCTCAATTCTATATCTGTACCAAATTTCATCAAAATTGGTTTAGTGGCTTGAAAAAGTTATCCCTCGGGAACAGGTCTATTTTCCGGGATAAAAAGTATCCTATGTCCTTTCCCGAGCTCAATTCTATATCTGTACTAAATTTCATCAAAATCGTTTTAGTGGCTTGAAAGAGTTATCCCACAGGAACAGGTCCATTTTCCGGGATAAAAAGTATCCTTTGTCCATTCCCGAGCTCAATTCTATATCTGTACCAAATTTTATCAAAATCGGTTTAGTGGCTTGAAAGAGTTATCCCTCAGGAACAGGTCTATTTTCCGGGATAAAAAGTATCCTATGTCCATTCCCGAGCTCAATTCTATATCTGATCCAAATTTCATCAAAATCGGTTTAGTGGCTTGAAAGAGTTATCCCTCAGGAACAGGTCTATTTTCCGGGATAAAAAGTATCCTATGTCCTTTCGCAAGCTTAATTCTATATCTGTACCAAATTTCATCAAAATCGGTTCAGTGGTTTTGGCGTGGAAGAGTTATCCCTCAGGAACAGGTCTATTTTCCGGGATAAAAAGTATTCTATGTTCATTCCCGAGCTCAATTATATGTCTGTACCAAATTTCATCAAAATCGGTTCAGTGGTTTAGGCGTTATTGAGTAGCAGACAGAGTTACTTTCGCATTTATAATATTAGTATAGATTAAAATCTGCATTAAGCACTTGCATATTTTGTATGTTTCACATCTGCCAGCCATCCCGTGACGGCTCACATTTTTTAGTATCTAATAACTAATTACTTTCATTTGTGACATAAATGTGACAGAAACAGAAAAAATGTATAACCAGGAAAGACTACAACTTTACACGGCGTGCTTTTTTTCTGCGAAAGAATCTATTAGCTCCTCAAAGTCCGTCGCATAGGCAGTTTTGTTTTCAATGGCTAGGATCGCGAGGCTAGATAGACGATCCTGACTCATTGTAGAACGTAGATAAGTTCTAATTATTTTCAGTTTGCTGAAGCTTCGCTCACAGCTTGCGGGTATCACTGAAAAGTTTGTTTTTTTAAACATATTATATTAAGATTCGATTACTTGATAAAAATTCATTTGTTCGATATTTCGAATTCTTGTCTCAAGGATTTGGCGCCCCCATGAAACTGCCGCCCGGGGCAAGTGCCCCGGTTTGCCCCCCCTTAGATCCGGGGCTGCCCGTAAGTAGGAATAATGATTTTTAAAATTGAAAAATGATTGGTTAACGAAGGTCAAAAAGTAGTATGTCATACATGTTTGTAAGTAAATAACATACTTATGTTGTTTATCTGGAACAAATAAAATCATTGTGGTATTCCATTCATTTAATTATTTCGTTCAGGGGTCCCCTGAGGTCCATAAGAATACTAGGTTTATTTTAGTTATACGTTGAGCCTACCGGAATCTATACTAATATTATAAATGCGAAAGTAACTCTGTCTGCTACTCAATAACGCCTAAACCACTGAACCGATTTTGATGAAATTTGGTACAGACATATAATTGAGCTCGGGAATGAACATAGAATACTTTTTATCCCCGGAAAATAGACCTGTTCCTGAGGGATAACTCTTCCACGCCAAAACCACTGAACCGATTTTGATGAAATTTGGTACAGATATAGAATTAAGGCTTGCGAAAGGACATAGGATACTTTTTTATCCCGGAAAATAGACCTGTTCCTGAGGGATAACTCTTTCAAGCCACTAAACCGATTTTGATGAAATTTTGGATCAGATATAGAATTGAGCTCGGGAATGGACATAGGATACTTTTTATCCCGGAAAATAGACCTGTTCCTGAGGGATAACTCTTTCAAGCCACTAAACCGATTTTGATAAAATTTGGTTACAGATATAGAATTGAGCTCGGGAATGGACAAAGGATACTTTTTATCCCGGAAAATGGACCTGTTCCTGTGGGATAACTCTTTCAAGCCACTAAAACGATTTTGATGAAATTTAGTACAGATATAGAATTGAGCTCGGGAGAAGGACATAGGATACTTTTTATCCCGGAAAATAGACCTGTTCCCGAGGGATAACTTTTTCAAGCCACTAAACCAATTTTGATGAAATTTGGTACAGATATAGAATTGAGCTCGGGAAAGGACATAGGATACTTTTTATCCCGGAAAATAGACCTGTTCCTGAGGGATAACTCTTTCAAGCCACTAAACCGATTTTGATGAAATTTGGTACAGATATAGAATTGAGCTCGGGGAAAGGACATAGGATACTTTTTATCCCGGAAAATAGACTCCTGAGGGATAACTCTTTCAAGCCACTAAACCGATTTTGATGAAATTTAGTACAGATATAAAATTGAGCTCGGGAAAGGACAAAGGATACTTTTTATCCCGGAAAACAGACCTGTTCCTGAGGGATAACTCTTTCAAGCCACTAAGCCGATTTTGACGAAATTTGGTACAGATATGAATTGAGCTCGGGAAAGGACATAGGATACTTTTTATCCCGGAAAATAAGACCTGTTCCTAAGGGATAACTCTTTCAACCCACTAAACCGATTTTGATGAAATTTAGTACAGATATAGGGAATTGAGCTCGGGAAAGGACATAGGATACTTTTTATCCCGGAAAATAGACCTGTTCCTGAGGGATAACTCTTTCTAGCCACTAAACCGATTTTGATGAAATTTAGTACAGATATAGAATTGAGCTCGGGAAAGGACATAGGATACTTTTTATCCCGGAAAATAGACCTGTTCCTGAGG